>PVJH01008002.1:0-88385 GCA_004026705.1 Nesogale talazaci | reverse complement strand
ATAAGCCCAAGCATGAGAACAATTAATTGCAAAGATGGCATTGGACTGGGCTGTGTTTCATTCTTTGGCAGGGAGAGAGGGTCACTATGATTTGGGACTGACTTGGTAGCACCTAAAACAACAGTAAGAAGATAGCTTTGGAGGGTGGGTAGTAGGGGAGGTAATTGAGTCTCATAAAAAAAAAAAAAAAAACTTTTTCAGGCTGAGCCCCGGTGGTGTAGTGGTTGTGCGCGAGACTGCGACCCACTGGGATGGAGGTTTGATTCCAGCTCCACGGAGCAAAGCCTGGGCCTCCTACTCCCACCACCTGAGGGCAGTTATGCCCCCCAAAAACAAAACAAAAAACAAAAAAACACCTTTTTCTAAAACACAAATCAAACTTGGGGACAAATTTAGGTACACGCCAGGAAAGTGACAAGTGACAAAGCCAAAACGCGGCCTTTTTTTACAAAAGGGAAAAGACTCTAACATTATACCATGAAGAAAAGACCTGTTTTACATCCAGATAATGGACTATGGGAATGGTCTATAAAGATATCCAGAGAGTCTATAGTCATAGAGATGAAGAAAACAATAATAACAATAATAGGTGTATTTCTGTTGTGAAATGTTTAAATGCAAACCTCACAGCAAAGGACCAGACTAGGAGGCCTCTTGAATGTCCTTCCACATTGCAGTCCACCTGCAGGCTTGCCATCGTCTGTGGATCCATGCAGGTCCACACACACCTCTTTCAGAAGTGCACACTCATTCCTCACAACTGTGAGTGCCTTGTAGTTTCTTTGTAAATGTTTTCCCAGGAAGCAGAACATCATGAAACAAATCTAAGATTAGGAGTCCAAAAATTTAGGCTCAAATCCTGAATTTGCATTTTTATCGATGGCAGAAACCTGGAGAAATCAGCACCTTATCTCAAAATAAAGATAGTAAAAATAAAGCCAACATAACAGACTGGTTGTGTGAAAAAAATGAGGTAAGTTAGGAAAAGGCTTTTGAAACTAAAATTATTTGGCAAATGCCACTTCAAAAAGCTTGTGGAAGAATGGAATTAAAAGTTAGTGGAGCTTTCCCGTGGATTTTTTTTTCTGTCCATATTTTATTTTTTTTCTTAAAAATCATTTTATTGGGGACTCATACAGCTCTAATCATAATGTATACATATATACATACATACGTTGTGTCAGTAGTTACATCTTTTCTGGGGTGGGGTGGGGTTCTTTTTTTTTTTTTTTTTGATTTGAGAGAAGCCAGGCCATTGTCCCGTGGATTTTTTTAAGCCTCCTCCTACAGATACTGTCAATTTGTTATTGTCTTTGCCTACTTCTAGCAATGCTTGTCATGGTAAAACACCATAGACTGTCATTCTGAGTAAAAGCAAAATGTTTTGTTGTTGGAAGAGTTTTGCCAACAGGACCCCTTACAGCACCTAAGCAGGATACCATAATGTCCAAGTTGCAGAAAGACAGAGAGATTGTTACCAGGAAGAGTGGACAGAGGGAGGTGCTTGTAGGCATGAAGGGGAGACTTGACAAGAAAATACAGGGGAGAAGCCATTAAAGCACACATGTTCTTAACATGATCCATTTTATTTCCCATCATCCTGGATCATGTAGGAACAAGGCATTCTTCTCAGACCAACCTGCGCAGACATTCTTGACAAACATCTTTTAACAAAGACTTTGCACAAGCTAAAGCCTTGATTCTTGCTCTCATTGTCCTACAAGCAGTTAAACTTCTACAAAAGTTTGCTACAAGCAAAAAACTTCTACAAATTTTTTTGGAGCAGAGACTTTGGTCAAGTCACAGTATGATTCAAAGTGGAGTTTAATTTTCGCTCTGGGTCAACCATCGTAGTCATGCCCAATATCCCAGTTTGAGGTCTGTATACATTGATGTCGATAGGTATCATCATTCTTATTTGCAGGTGTGAAAGTCCTGGCTTTTCTGTATTCACTGTCAGAGTTACATAAGTTCATGTCAACTCGACAAATAAGTGCAGGGGTGGAGTTTAGCCTGTCAGACAGGTCAAAGCCTGATTATACCTCCTTGTGGGTATGACTTTCTCATGGGGATTCTGGGAATATAATCTCTTTCTCTCTGCCTTAGTCTTTCTGTCGATAAGCCATGTGGCGATTTGCTGAGCCCTGTGAGAGCCTCTCTCTTCTTCACCTTCCTGTTGAAGAGCCACACTTGGAGAGCTGGAGTAGCCACATGGAGCCTACACCAGTGCTGAGATGCTTCCACCGCCGCAGGATCCACAAGACTTTACAACCACAGGCCTCCGATCTTCCTGCATTTTGCATCACTGCATGTGGCTGCATGAATCTGAACAAGGATTGTTGGACTTAAGGACTTGATCTGGACTGGGCTGGGATGTTTTCTTTTTTGGGGGGGGCATCACTGCTCTCTGGTGGTGGGAGTAGGAGGCCCAGCCCCACTGCTGGAATTGAACCTCCGTCCCAGTGGGCCGCAGTCCCGCGCACAACCACTACGCCACCGGGGCTCAGCCCGGGATGTTTTCTTTATATACAATTACTCTTGGATGTAAAGCTCTCTCACCCATATGTGTCACCAGATTCGTTTCTCTAGCAACCCCATCTAACACTTTCACCACTCAGCAGCATAGCTTCTACTGGTTCTAAACCAGGATGTATTGCTTATCTTTCCCCTACACCACATTGCTTGGCAGACAGAAATATGATCTGTCTCGAGCTCTTCACATGACACGTAGGAAGGCAATCTCTGACCAACCAGCCAGATTCCAACTTTGTTAAGTAGTCAGGCTGTTAGCTTCTGATGGATCGTTTCCAGTTCTAACTTTGGATGAATGTGTTCTTCCAAGTCCAGGTCTGTTTGTGGGTGAAAGGTTTTTAAAATCCTCAAAACCTTTGAGTGCGCGTGTGCACACACGTTGTAAACTTAGCCACATTTGGGAGGTTTCTATGCACAGGATAAAGGCACACAAGCCCGATTAAAAGAGATATTGAATGACTGAGACTTTGCTAACAATTCATCTAACATTAGTTTTTTTTTTTTTAACATTAGTTTTGACAGCAATTACCAGGATCGTGCTGAGCTAGATGCTTGGCATGGAGAAGAGAGGAAAACCAACCCTTAAGCAGTGATAGTCAATTGAAAATCCACAGTATATTGAAATATCAAGAACAACAAAAAGAACAAAGATCTAGAAAGCCACGATGTCGCTGCTTTCTGTTCCCCAAAGTAATCACACATTTAAAACTATGGAAAAGTGGAGAATATAAGGGCTCAAGTAGAGGGCTGAGCCCCGGTGGTGTAGTGGTTGTGCGCGGGACTGCAGCCCACTGGGATGGAGGTTCAATTCCAGCTCACAGGAGCAAAGGCTGGGTCTCCGACCCCACCATCGGAGGGCAGTGATGCCTAAAAAACTTTTTTTAAAAAAAAGGGGGGGGTGTTCAAGTAGAAAGAAAATGTTTTGAAAACGATGAGGGCAACAAATGTGCAAGTGTGCTTGACACAGTGGATGTATGTATGGATTGTGATGAGAGCTGCATGAGGTTTTAATAAAATGATTTTTTTAATGTAAAGGCCTTTGTCGTGTAAAAAAAAAAGTGGGAAATAAAACAAAAACACCCCAGCTGTACTAGACTTATTAACGATATTAACACAGCAAGAGAAGGGGTGTCAGCAGACGTATCAATGTTGAGGCAAAAGCATTTGGCAGAACTGCTCAATTATCTATGAACAAAGAACTGGTTAGTTTGGGTGGATCCAATCAATGAAATGTGATGTTGTGCAGGGAAAATTCACTCTCCCTTCAATAGCCACACCACACTCACTGCCATCAAGCTGACTCTGACTCCTCGTGACCTTGGAGGACACGGTAGAGATGCCCCTGTGGGCTTCTGAGACTGTCACTCTTTAAGGGAGTATAAAGCCCTATCTTTCTCCTGAGAAGCAGCTGGTGGTTTCCAACTGCCAACTTTCAGACAGGAACCACCGTGCTCCCAGGGCTCCTCTTCCTGGACAACATACTCATACAAAATGGTGTAAAAAATAGATAAAGGACATAAAGTGCATGTTGAGTAAAAATTCATTATTTTCTACATAGATGCGCAATGTAATTACACAATTATTGACGACTATATAAATACAAATACATGATAAGACTATGTTAGAAGGGTGAATCTTCAAATAAATGGTGTAATAATAATTTTTAAAAGAATGAATCTCCAGATTCATTAATCTATCTAATGAATAATCTTTTTTTAAAAAAAGAGAAAGTTTATTAAAGAGAAAGATAGAGAAAAACAAAGTCAGAAAAAGAAGAAAGTTCTGCACAGGGTGAGAGAGACCAAGTCCTATGCAGGGACAATCCCCAGAGAGAGGCGGGAGGTGGCTAATGACTAATCTTACCATCTTGCAGTTCCTTTTTTTCCTCCCCAAAATAAATTTTAGAGTGAGCTATTACATACATACATACAAAAGGTTACACAGGAAACATATCTGTTCCCACCCCCAGATATAGTACATGGAGGTCCAGACTCATGAGCAGCAAGATCTGTCCTAAAGCAATAGACTTAGGGGTCATTGTCATATGAGTAGCACTTCAGTCTTTGTCAAAATTGGTGAAGACACAGAAGGGAAAGGTAGCAGAGTGAAGACCGCAGAGACAGGAGGATTTGTGGGGCATCATGGGCTAAGGGGTGGACAGACGAACCTGGGTCTGTAAAGGAGAGACTGAGAAGGATCCTAAATGTAAGAGAAGCACTGGGAACTCATTCTCCATCGCCTGAGACCATCTGATCCTAGTACAGGTTTCAGGGACCAATCGTGCCACAGAGGTACACTCGGTAATTTCCGTGTTAGTCCAGGTAGACTAGAGAAACAAATTCATAGACATGCATATGGATATAAGTGAAAGGTTTATATACAAGAGGAATGGAACACTGAGAAAGCATCCCAACCCAGTCCAGTCCAAGGTCATTAGTCCGATATTAAGCTGTATGTGTCTGATACCAGTCCATAAAGTCTCCTTCCAACTCACAAAGTCACAGGCCAGTGGGTGCAGAGTCTTGTGTATCCAGTAGCAGTAGAAGCATCCCGGTGCTGGTAGGGGTCTCCCCATGGCTCCTCATTTCCAGAGCTCAGAGCCCATCAGCAGTATCCATTGGCAGTAGATGCATCTCAGCGCTGGCAGGGGTCTCTCTGTGGCTTCTCCGGCCCCAGAGGTCTGGTTCCATCAGGGCAAGCCCAGGTGGCTTCTCCAACGGCTCCTCTAGGTTCCAGGACTCAGGTTCTATGAGCATGCCACCATCTTGTCTTATCGGTAGGCCAAACTCCAAGAGACTGAGTCAAGGCTTTCTTCTCCAATTGGGAAATGCCGTGAGACTTCCCAGAATTCTCAGGAGAAAGCCATGCCCACACAGAGGCCTCATTGGCTATCTCCAGGTTAACAGGATAGCCTCCACCCCTAGACTGCCAATCATGAAATTGACACATGAGTACATGACTGCCACAATTTCCTTCTATCTATACCTGGTCTTGCCCATGGAAAGGAGGAATTCTACCACTTCCCACAGATAGGGTAAGCTCTCTGTGGCAACGTTTGTCTGTATAGCTAAAGCTAGAACTCCTTCCCAGGAGTGGCAAGTTTCCCCTCTCTTCCAGGAGGATGCGTGGTGCAGTGGTCAAAACACCCTGCATGTAAAGGTTGCTAGTTGCGGCTCACCAGCCATCTGCAGGAGGAAGAAATAGCAGTCGGCCCCGAGAAAGAGTCTGACATGGGGACCCACACAGGCAGTTCTGTCCCGCAGGGCCTCTCTAAGTCAGGATCCATTCCAGAGTAGTGGTTTCGGTTCTCTCTCCCAGGATTTCAATAATCATCACTAAATAAACGGTTGCCCCTTCAAAGAAGAGGATCACACTTAGGGTGGCCTCACGTGTGTCAGACTGGAACAGGGCTCCAGATAGGTTTCCACCGCTGAATTGGCAGAATCAGAGAGCTGGGTCTTTCTTCTCGGGCACCTCCAGTCATGACTGTCACAATTTCAGTTAGCTGCTGAGCCCATTAGCCCTTTACGCCACCCAAAAGTTCCCCTGGATTTTTACTCAGACTCGGATTTTGTTTTATTTTGTTTTTGTGCTCCTGAGTTCACAACGGGGAGGGGGGGAAAACCAGGATAAACTCATCTCCTAACCTCAGTGGAAGGTCTCAAGTGCCTCACATTCTTCTCTCTCAGGCAGTGTCCTTTCCGACTAGCGAATGTGAAGACTCTTAAAAATATGTTTGGAATGATGCCCTGCAGGGAACATGATGAACTGGAGAGGAAGATGAGATGTAAATTAAGCTTTTAATGTGTAACTATTTAAAGGACCTCGTCAATGAGGGTGTGTGTGTGTGTGTGTGTGTGTGTGTGTGTGTGAAAAGACAGGTGCAATGCAGTGAAGAAGTCTGCTCTTTATTTTCCCTTCCATTTGGTGAGGGTTAGTTTTCTGGGAATTTGAAATCTTCTGACTTTTCCAACTTTTGCCCAAAAAAGTATCCATGAACCCATCATCTACTGCCCATGTTGTAAAATACTTCCCCTTCCCTCTTCTTCGTCACATATGTCAGTGAGGTGGGGCGGTGGTGACTCTGTCCTTTTTCACCTTAAAATTGGTGTACTTAAAATGAAAAACAGAGAAATTTTTTTTGTTTGTTTTTTTGGGGGCATCACTGCTCTCTGGTGGTGGGAGGAGGAGGCCCAGCCCCACTGCTGGAATTGAACCTCCGTCCCAGTGGGCCGCAGTTCGCGCATAACCACTACGCCACCGGGGCTCAGCCCCAAAACAGAGAAATTTTTAAACTTTTATTTTAAGAGGTAGAGTACTTTGGGGTGGTGGGGGGGGGGCAGTAATTTACCTAGATTCAGAACCCTGATCTCTGTTTCTGTCACACCTGACACTTTCCCTACCATGGGAGTCAGAAGTATTGCTGCCAAATCATGGGTGCTTTTGTTCATTTTTAAACACCCAAACATGATGCTTCTATACTTGAAATACTCATTCCCTATATATGTAGTTGTGTCAAAGGAGTGTTTCTGGCCTTTGACCTCTTCTCTCGTCCATGGACACTTCATGAAAATGGCAGTTTGGGTCTCCTCCTGGGACTCAAATTTTGGTCCTTTGCAATGTGCTTTGTGACTGGGAAAGGAAGCTGATGGAGAAAGAGGCATGCCATGGGGTGGGTGGGGTAAGCTACCCCAACAAGATTCCCACAGAACCACGCTTGCTCCCCTCAAAGAGGGAGTGGGTACATGGTCTTGCTTAAAAGACTGACAGAAAGATCAGCTCTTTGAGCTAGCTGATTGTGGAGCAACACTTTTGTTACACATTGAGCCAAAAGCTTGCTGAAGCTAAGACATTCACTTAAAATTTAAAATGCTCAATCCCGTGCTAGCTACATGACTTTATGTCAACCAGAATTTTTTTTAAGAGTTTTTTTTTGGGGGGGGCATCACTGCCCTCTGGTGGTTGTGGGAGCTACCCACCCTTGCTCCTGGAGAGCTGATCAACCCGTACTTTTATGAGAGTGTAGGGGTGAAGTCCAAACTGTCAATCAGGTCACAGCCTGAGGTTGCTTCCTTGAGATATGGCTTTATTATAAGAAGAAAGTAGGAAGCTCTCTCTGTCACCGTGCCTTCATGCTTGCAGAAACTCTGCTTGCCCCCGGGGATGGCCCCATGTAGAACCGCTTAACCCTGAAAGTTGTCAGCGCCCAGCCATGCTTCCATTGGATCCATGTGAGTTTGCACCCACCAGTCTGCGATCTCCCTGCTTCAACTGTGTGCATCACCAGTCTGCAGCTATGTGCATCTGAAGAGAGACTTAGGAACTAGCATTGAACTTACAGACTTGAGTTGCACTGGGCTGGGATGTCTTCTTGATAAGAAGTTCTTTCCCAGACAGAGATGAGTGTCATTCGATTTGTTTTTCTAGAAAACTTGGTCTAACATAGAGCCCAACTTCAGTAACTGTTGCCCGACTGGAAGTTCGATATAAAAATGCTTGTTCCATCTAATAACTATTCGAGTATGTAGAATAGCATGTTGTAAACTGGTTGCCAAACTTCAATGATTTGGGAAGATGGAGTTTTGTTTAAAATTGTAGTCTTAGCCCTGACCTCAAAATCAGGGAGCCCTGGTGGTGCAGTGGTTAAGCATCGGGTCGAGATCCTCACGGTTGGTGGCTGGAATCCAGCAGCCACTCTGAGGAAGGAAGACTAGGCTTTCTGCTCCCACGAACAGTTAGAATCTTGAAACCCCACAGGCGGGCCGTCATTATGATTCAGCACTGACTTGATGGCAATGTGTTTGGTTTTCTGGCTTGGTACCTCAACATTTTTTTCTTCCATCGTACAAAAAAATACTCCTCTCTGCCCCCCCCTTTTTGTTTTTTTTTTGGGCATCCCTGCCCCTGGTGGTAAGAGTAGGAGGCCCAGCCTTTGCTCCTGTGGAGCTGGAATTGAACCTCCATCCCAGTGGGCCGCAGTCCCACGCACAACCACTACGCCACCGGCACTCAGCCCTCCTCTCCCCTTTTTGAAGGCACTCTGATGAAAATAAGACCAGTGAAGTATATTCCTAAGAGAACTTCTCTGTGATTCACTAATCACAGAAACCTATTTGAACAGTTTGGGAGACAAGTGAGGGGGTCATATGCATGAACTTGAACCCTGGCAGCTATACTTTTTTTACTTGCCCTCATATGGATCACTTGGTATTAGAACTGCTCACTGGAGAGCTGGTCTCTCACACTAGACCACACGTTTTGGGAAGGACCTGCCGGCATGTGCCAGCCCCAGGCTGGACGCTTCTGAGGAACTCCGAACATATGGGGTGGACTAATAGGTGAATATTTGTGGCAAGTATGCGTCTAGTTTCAACTTTCAAAGTTTTGAAATCTCTTGAAGAATTTAACCTTTTTCCATTAGAAAAAAAAAAGCTCATTCTCTCAGGTTATATAATTCAAGGATGACACATTTGAAATAAAAGTGTTGTGTCATCTTGATCTGCTCCCGTCCTTGGCTTCATGGGCTCCATTTAGGTGTGCCAACTGCAGGCTAGGTAAATACAGTCTCACTGGTTGAGCAAGCAACGTGTGCTTCATTTCATTTCCTCTCTGAAGGGCCTGTCCCTGGCCAACTCGCGGTCTGTAGAAAACAGCCGATACTCTGCCAGCTGGTGAACAGGGCGAAAACAAAAGTCACTAAGCACAGAGGTTAGAAGGCGTCTTAGAAGGGAGGATGGTAAGACTTCATCGATGTTCTTCAGACACGGTATCAAAAGGGACCGGGTCCTGGAGGACACCATGCTCGATCAGGCAGAGGGCCAGTACAAAGAGGAGGATACCCAGCATGGAGGACTGGCCCAGTGGCTGCAAATATAGTAATGAGGAGGAGGATGGCATAGGAGCTGGTAATGTTCTGCTCTGTGGTACAGTGGGTCAATGGTAGGAGCTACAGCTGTCTTAATAATAGGCTTGGAACTTAATAATAGGCTTGGGCTGAGCCCCGGTGGCGGAGTGGTTGAGTGCGGGACTATGGAGTTGGCAGTTCAAATCCAGCAGCAACTCTCCAGGAGGAAGACTGGGTCTCCCACTCCCACCAGCGGGCAGTGATAACCAAAAATAAATAAATAAATAAATAAATAAATAAATAAATAAATAAATAACGGGCTTTTCAACTTCCAGTGTTTTCAGATTCTAGGCTTTCAAAGATTTTAACGACACCATGAGTCATCTTGAGCTCGCCCTCCCCCCACCTCGCCACCCCCAGCTCAGAAGCAGCCCCAGCAGCTGCAGGATGCCTCCCAACCTTCCAGCAGAGAATGATATTGGAGTTGGGGTGGGGTTGGGGTTGCCGATTCCAGGATTAGGGTGGAGAAGGCACCTGGCTGGGATACGAGGGCAGCAGGGATTTCAGAAACGTGAAGTTTGGTGACTTGATATCACTGTGATGCTGGAGGCTATGTCACCGGTATTTGAGATACCAGCAGAGTGACCCAGAGGTATACATGTTTCAGCAAAGCTTCCAGACTGAGAAGATGGACCTAACTTTTAAAACGTGCTGCTCGGGCTGAGCCCTGGTAGCATAGTGGTTATGTGCAGAACTGTGACCCACAGGGTTGGCGGTTCAAATCCAGCAATGGCTCTCAAGGAGCAAGACTGGGCCTTCTGTTCCCACCAGGGCAGTGATGCCCACCCCAAATAAGTAAATAAATAATGAAAGTGCTGCTCAGTTAAAACCTGATGAGTAGCAGTGGAACATAACCTTCTATATGGAAAGATGAACCTCTTAGGTTGGAAGACACTCAAGATACAGCTGGGGATGAGCTGTACCTCAAAGCTGAGCAGACCTTAGTAATCTAGAGGGAAGTAAGCTTTCTGGATCTTAATTTGCCAAGGCGGTGCAATTTAAACAAGAAGACACATCTGCACACGTTTATTAATCACTGAACTGTGGACTACACAGAGTATGAAAATAGGAAAATTGGACCTCATCAAGAAAGAAATGGTACGCTTATAGGTATTCGTGAGCTGAAATAGATGTGATTTTTAATGCACAATCACATAATTCACGATGACAAAAGTGACAAATCAAAGTGGAATGGCATTGCATCATGAACAAAAAGGAAGATTTCAAGATGTATCCCGAATGACAGCACTGTCAGTGTTAGGTTAACACCCATACACGTATAAGGCAGATCAGTTAATGGCTGTTACTCTAATCTGTATGCTGAGCAAACAGCCAATGAATCTCAACTCCATAAAGAAGAGCATAGTATCAGGATTGGATTAAGACCAATTACAGCCAGAATACAGAGATGCCACAAATGTGCTCAGTGAAAGTCATAAGGCGTACTGATGAAAACCAAGGAGAGCCTTCAGGATGAATTTCACCTCAATATCAAGAAAACAAACATCCCCACAACTAGACCAACAATTAACCTCATGATAAATGGAGAAAATATTAAAGTGGTCAAGAATTTCATTTTACTTAGATCTACACTCAATGTCCATGGAAGCAGCAGTCCGAAAATCATAAATGTATTGAATTAGCAAGTCTGCTGAAAGAGAGCTCTTAAATGTTCCAGAATAAGATGTCACTTTGAGGACTAAGGTGCTCCTGATTGAAGCCATGGTATTTTTAATTGTATGACAGACATGTGAAAGCTGGGCAATGATTGAGAATGCCCAAAGAAAAATGAATGTGCTGGAATTATGGTATTTAGGAAGAATATTGAGTATAACATGGAGTGCTAGAAGTACATGTAAACCTGTCTTGAAGTACAACCAGAATGATCCTTACATGGGAGGATGTTGAAACTGCTGCTTCAGAACTAGGATATTATATTAGGGTTCTCTAGAGAAACAAAACCAGAACACTTATGGATACCCTCTAACAAAGGTCTCAGTTCAACTCACTTTCATAAAACAGTTAGGGCTGAGCCCCAGTGGCGTAAGTGGTTGAGTGCGGGACTGCGGCCCGCGGGCTTGGCAGTTCAAATCCAGGGGTGGCTCTCTGGAGCAGCACTGGGTAGCACCCACGATCACCAGAGGCAGTGATGCCCACCAAAAAAGAATAGCAAAAAAAAAAAAAAAAAAAAAACCGTTAATATACTAGAAGTCCTTCAACTCACATGGGCTCCCAGGTCCAAGGTCAAGGCCACAGACAGCAGAGTCTGTCTGCAGGCAGTAGACAGCAGGGTGGATCAGCAATAATCTGTAGTTTAGGAGCTTAGCAAAGCAGACCCTGATGGGATCTTGAACTCAAACACAGTGATAAAATCCACCAGCCTCAAGTTCAAGCAATATATGTGCCAGCAGCATGGCAAAGCAGGTCTTGAAGGAGCCTCAAGCTCTAGCTACATGAATCATGGGTTAGCTTGGCCCACAGGCAGTATAGCACACAGGTTAAAGCAAGGGCAGAGAACTAGCTAAAGCAGCAGCATGCTGGCACAATCACCAGGGAGCAAGAGAGAGAGGAGAAGCTGGCTGGGTTGTCCTCCAATCAAACTGCAACCTGATTAAACTCTGCCCCCACGTTCCTATTGGCCTAGTTGGCACAATAAACCTATCACTGACATGTTGTTTGTTGGCACTAGTCCCCGGGAAGGGGCATCATCCTTGGCAGAGGGTCTACAAAAGAGGAGAAGACATTCAATGAGGCAAACGGACTCAGGCAGCAACAATAGGTTCAAACGTATTTTGAAGGTGGCACATGATCGAGCAGTGTTCGTTCTGCTGTCTCTAGGATGGTCATGAGTTGGAAATGCCCTTGACGGAGTCCAACTACAACAGCCCTCTAGTTTTGACTTCCAATATTTTGGCACTTTAAGACTTTGGAAGAATTTAACCTCTTTTCAGAAGCTGTCCAGTACCTGATTATTATACAGAGATAATAACTTTTTAAATAGAAATGTTTCCTATCTTTATCTCCTCTGATCCCTGATTTCTTGTGCTTCAATTGTTGTGCCAGCTGCGGGCTATATAAACATCATGTGAAGGGTTGAACAAACAACATTGACTTTTCCTCTCTGAAGGGTCTTCCCCTGGCCAACTCACAGTCTGCGAAACAGCCAGAATGCTCTGCCAGCAGGTAAACAGGGCAGAGACAGAAACAGCCCAAAACGCAGGCTTCCAGGCACACTGCAAACACAGCTGCAGCTTCCTCTTCTCGTAAGGGGGGGGGGGTCATTGTAATCGCGGCTGTTTCCTGCCTTCTTTATGCTCTTGTTGATGCTGATAAGTCATGATCTCTAGCAGGGGTGAGCTGTCAACCTCGGAGTTCACTCTCTGAAATGAACGCTAGTAAGAATCTACAGGAAAGACAGTAGACAGCTATTTAAAATGTCTGACTTGTTGCTAACAGAATTAGGGTTTCTGAATTTCTCTTTGATGAGAATGGGGGGGGGGGGGAATACCACATAGGGCAGGGCTAGCCACACTGAGGGGAAAAGTGAAGAAAAGCATGTGACTCAGACCCACAGCTGTGCGGATGTGTGCTGTGCAGTCCCTCTGGGCTGACACAACCCTGCCGCACAGGAGAGTGGCCCCCTACATGGTCCTCAGGGAGGCCAGCTGTACAGAAGCAGACCCACAGGCCTTTGCTTCCACAGACCACTGAGGGGCTTGAACTGCTTTGGATTAACCGCCATGCGCTCACCCAGTGAGCCACCCAGGCTCCTTCCCACAGTTGTCGAGGGTGACAAGTCTGCATGTTAAAATTTTTTTTTAATTTTACTTTGAATTGAATAAAGAGATCATCATCAACTTTGCATTCAACAAATCATACCCATTTTGTTTCATCTCATTCACTGTGATCCCCGCAATATACTCTCGCTTATCCCACTTCCTCCCTGGGGTTTCTGTCTCCATTCCTCCTTCTTTCCTAACCCTCCTGAACTTTCAATCTCAACCTCCAGCGGTTGATTACCCTAAGGTGTGCATACCCCATGAGGGCTGCTGTTCCCCTTAAAGACCTGTCCCACGTGTCTGTCAGTTTGCCGTACTCCGGTGGTCCGTGTGTTGCTGTGATGCTGAAGTCTACGCCACTGGTATTTTCAAAGTGCATAGGTTTCAACAGTGCTTCCCCACGAAGAACAGACAATGAAGGAGTGGGTTGTCCACGTCAGAGAAACTCGTCAGTGAAAACCTTAATGATGACAGCAGACTACTGTCAGATACAGAAAACCTTATGAAGTGAAGAACACTGTCGGAGATAGGGACAGAAGATGATCCCTTGGGTTAAAAGGCACTCACGTTCTGACTGAAGAAGAGCTGCCTTCTCAAAGTCAAGCCACCCATACTCAGGTGAATGCAGTCAAGCCAGAAGGACTTTCATTTGTGGGCGAGGCATGACTTGAAATGAGAAGAAACGTCTGCAAACATTGATGATTAATATTTGGAGCTTGAAATGCATGAAGTATAAATCTAGGAAAGCACAAATAAACAGGTGGAATGCATGAAGATACAAATCCTGGGCATTTGTGGACCGAAACAGACTGATGGCCATTTTGAATCAGAAAATCATGTGGTTTACGGTGCCTGGAATGAGAAATTCAAAAGAATGGTATCACATTCATGGTCATTTTACGAACTATCTCAAAGTACAATGCTTTCTGTGATAGGATACTATCTATCCACATATAAAGAAACTCAGTCATTATAATTATTATTCAAATGTATGCAACAGCCACTAAAGCTAGCAATGCAGAAATGGAAGAATTTTACCAATGTCTTCAGTCTAAAATTAATCAAACATGCAATCAAGATGCACTGATAATTACCGTCCGTAGGACAACAAAAGTTGGAGACCAAGAGGAAGCGGCAGTCGTTGGAAAATATGGCCTTTGTGATGGAAACAAAGCTTGAGATCACATGACAGAATTTTGCAAGACCAGTGAATTCATGGCAAATATCTCTTTTTCAACAACATAAACGGTGACTATATAGATGGACTTCTCCAGATGAAATACACAGAGATCAAATTGACTACATCTGTGAGAAGAGAGGATGAGGAAACACAGTATCAGCAGCCAAAGACCAGGTCAGGGGGCCAACTGGGGTACAGACCATCAATTGCCCAAGTGTAAGTTCATGTCGCGGCTAAAGAAAACAAAAACAAGTGCACGAGAGGCAAAATACAACGTTGAGTCTACTCTACCTGAATTTTGAGAACATCGTAAGGTGATGGAGCACCGCGGGAGACGATTGAGAGCCGAATTAGAGTAAAATAAACAAGCTTTATTGGGGAGGTACTAGCTCGGGCGAGGTCCAGCGGTCTGAGAGGTTGGGGGCTGCTGGAGTCGTGCCAGGAGGCAAAATGGCTGCTCTTCTATAGCCCTGGGGCATTTGGGCAGGACTTTAGTGCCCATTTAAGGTAAAGGAATTGGAGGCTGAAGGTATGTCCAGGTCCTGACAGAATGCAAAGCGGGCTGCAAGGTCAGGGAGAGCCGCTGAGTGGACTGCAAGGTTAAGGAGAGCTGTATCAGTCAGATGTCTGGTTCAAGGAGGCGGGGAAGGGTCAGGCCCAAAACGGCCACAGCAAGTCGACCTAACAAACATCTCAAGAACAGATTTGACGCAGTGAACACTCACGAGAGCTGATGAGCTGTGGGATGACACCAAGAGCATCATGCATGAAGAAAGCAAACGCTCTTTCAAAAGACAGGAAAGAAATACAGGATCAAAGTGGATGTCAGAGGAGACCCTGAAACTTGGTTTTAATGGAGTAGTTATGGCAAACGGAAGAAGTGATGAAGTCAAAGAGCTGAATAGAAAATTTCAAAGGTCGGCTTTTGAGAAGACAAAGCATTATAAAGACCTGTGCAAAGGCCTAGAGTTAGAAGACCAAAATGAAAGGACATGCTGGGCACAACTTAAACTGGAAAAAAAGAAGCCTGAAGAAAAAAATTCAAGCCCCCAGTTTCAAAATGGAAAGATTCTATGGTTAAAACATTGAACAATGCAAGTAGCATCAAATGAAGATGGGAAGAATATACAGTCACTGTACCAAAAAGAACTCCACTATAGGGCTGAGCCCTGGTGGCGTAGTGGTTGTGCGCGGGACTGCGGCCCACTGGAATGGAGGTTCAATTCCAGCTCACAGGAGCAAAGGCTGGGCCTCCTACTCCCACCACCAGAGGGCAGTGAAGCCCAAAAAAAAAAACCTCCTCTATATTCAACCATTTCAGGGGGTAGCATCTGAACCCCCAAATCAATGATATTGAAGGTAGAAGCTCAAGCTGCACTGAAGGAATTAGCTAAAAACAAGGTTCCAGGAGCTGATGGAACTCCAATTGCAATGTTTCACCAAGCTGCACTAGAAGCTCTGGGAGCATTCACTCGTGTAGCCAGGAAATTTGGAAGGTAGCTACCCAGCCAATTAACTGGAAGAGATCCATATCTGTACCCATTCCAAAGGGGGGGGGGCAACAAAATGCACACATTATAGATAGTATCATTAAGACCACATGCAAATAAAAGTTTGCTGAATATCATCCACGATGGTTGCTGCAGAACCTTGACAGGGAGCTGCCAGAATTTCAGACCAGATTCAGAAGAGGAACTAAAGATATCACTGATGACGTCAGATGAATCTCGACAGGAAGCAGAGACTACAGAAAGATGTTTGTGTTTTATTGACTATGCCAAGGCTTTTGACTGTGACAACCATCACAAATTATGGACAACCTTGAGAAGAATGGAATCTCCAGAACACCTCCACACCTCACTGTGCTCATGTGTATCCTGTACATGGATCAAGAGGGAGTTGTGTGAACAGACCCAGGGAGAAGTGCCTGGTTTAAAATTCTGAAAGTGTGCACCGGGGTTGTATCCTCTCATCATTCTAATTTATCAGTATGCTGAAGAAATAATCAGGGAAGCCGGAGTATATGAAGAAGGTGGGAGCATGTTTGGAGGCAGGCTCATGAACAACCTGTGATATGCAGATGACACAACCTTGCCTACTGAAAGTGAGGAGGACTTGAAGCACTTGTGGATGAAGATCAAGGGTTGCAGCCCTCAGTATGGATTTCAACTCAATGTAAAGAAAGCCAAAATCACCACAACGGGACCAATAGGTAACATCATGGTAAACGGAGAACATATTGAAGTTGTCGAGGATTTTGTCATCCTTTGATGCACAATCAGTGCTCAAGAGCAGTCAAGAGATCAAAGAAGTAGTCAACCTGCTTCACAAGACCTTTTAAAAGTGCTGAGAAGCAAGGCTGTCACTTTGAGGACTCAGGTGTGCCTGACCCACGCCATAGTATTTTCAATTGCCTCATAGGCATGTTAATGTGGTAAAGAAGGTTGAAAAATAAGTGCTACATCTGAGGTACGGCACTGGCAAATAGTATTGAAAGTACCGTAGACTGCCAAAATAACCATTGAATCTGATTTGGAGGGAGTACAAGTAGAATGCTCCTTAGAAGGAAGGCTAGGGAGAGTTTGACTCTTGTACCTTTCGACATGTTGTCAGGAAAGACCAGTCCCTGCAGGAGGACACCATGCTTGGTAAAGTAGCAGGTCAGCAATAAAAAGGAAGACTCGCAACAAGCTGGTCTGACACAGTGGCTACAACAGTGGGGTTAAATTTAAGGACACTTGTGGGGGTGAGGTAGGGCTGGGCAGGGGGGTGTTTGGTTCTGTTGCACATGGGGCTGCTGGAAGGGGCCCTAACAACAATACAGGTCTGTCCACTCTTTGGTTGAAGAGGGAGTCCCTCGGGTACATTCTGCTTCAGATCTGAGGTGGGATTAAAGGCCACAGTCCTGGGAGTTCTGCTGGTTCTATCTGACAAGTCAGCCTGGTCTCTAAAACTTTTGTTCCACACTGTAGGACTCTCTAACATGATCTCTTTCATCAAAGTTGAGTCCTTGCTATAAGCTCCTCTTTCCCCCTCCTTCATTTTATAAATAATTTTATTGGGGGCTCATGCAACTCCCATCACAGTCCATACATACATCAATTGTATGCAGGTCACATTTGCACATTTGTTGCCATCATCACTCCCAAAACATCCTCCCTCCACTCAGGCCCCCAGTACCAGCTCCCCGTATTTCCCTTCCCTTCCCGCTCCCTCCCCACGAACCCTTAATAATTTACAAATTGTTACTACTTTTCCATATCGTACAAGACTGTAACTTTTATGGGAGTAGAAAGCCTCATTTTCTCATGGAGCAGCCGGTGGTTTCAAACTGCTGACCCTGTGGTTAGCAGCCTAACGAGTAACCCATTATGCCACCAGAGCTCTTAGCTGTGTCCTCAATTGCTCTAAATTAAGCTATGCATACAACCAGGGGGATAAATAATAGGCTATGAAAAAGGTGCTAGTCATGGTGTATCTTTGGATTTCACATATACACCAATGCCAGGCCACATTGCCTGGAGTGAACTTTGAATTGATATTTAATATTTTTCCAAAGACTCGTCTTGGAGATAGCATGAGTACACTTATTGACTTTTTCTATTAAAATTGTTAATTCTAGAAATGAACACATGTATCCCATCCTGCAATTTAAATAATAAGATAGTTTATTTTGAAATAGTGAAAAAGCTCAACCCAAACAAGCGTAGTGAGGCTCTCTTTTGAGCTCTGAAAGGGCAAGAACAAAACAAGCTGAGCTAATGTACTATATCATTTCACACCCAGGTAATGCTATGATTCAATGAATTTTGATAACACAATAGCTAGGAATCCTTATTATTTTGCCACATAGTCCAAGTATTGCCTATGCATTTTATATATTAATTGCTAATGTATGTCTCCATTTTGTTAATACTGTGCCTGTATCAGTTTCATAAATTTCTGGTGATTGTGTAATTTTCACTTACACTGAGCAACTGCAATGTTCTAGATAATCTATTTACCCATTGGAGAGAGAAAAAGGAATTTACAACCCTGTGGGAGGAACCAACCTACAGATAATTCATGAAATAAAAGAAAGGGTTCTAGAAGTACTGAAGATTAGGTCCTATTATGGAATAGGAGGAAATCCCAGCAACCTTCCTGATGGGTTCACCTTGAAGTGAGCCTGGAAAAGATGACTGGACATTAGCCCAAAATTACATTATTAGCCTCCAAAACACACACACACACATGTTAACAAGTTAAGTCCTACTCATAGCAAATCTACAGGTACCATGGGGTAAACCTTGACAGAAGTAGATCTCCACCTCTTTCTCCCACAGAACGGTAGTGGTGGAGGTGGAGGTGGAGGTGAAGGTGGTGGTGAAGTAGGGGGGTGGGTAATGATAGTGGTGGTGGTGGTGGTGGTGGAGGTGGCGGTGGTAATGGTGGTGGTAATGGAGGTGGTGGTGGAGATGGTGGTGGTAATGATGGTGGTGGTAGTGGAGGTGGTGGTGGAGGTGGAGGTGGTGATGGTGGTGGAGGTGGTTTCAAACTGCTGATTTTCCTGTTAGAGTCAATGGTTTAACCACTGCTGACGTGTCCTTATTTCAGCAAAATATGACTTTCACTAGATTAAAAAAACATCTCGCTAAGTAATTGGAAGATCTCCTTTTCTTCCTGTGGGGATCTCAGGAAGGGAGTCATTGCTTGAAGCGGGGTGATACTGGCTTCTGGGAATGCATTTCAGAATAAGAAAATCTGGGCACAGAGGTCATCTACATTCATGCAAGAGGATGCTCAGCTCAGTCATGTTTTTGAGCTAGATAGCAGGTAGAATCCTGTGCAGGTAGAACCCTTGTGGGATATAACAAGTTATTAAAGTCCATGGAACCATACTTTTCTCTTGTCTTCCTTTTTAAACTCTGTGGTCAACAAACAACCCATTAAGGTTGCTTTCCTTTCCCATGGAAGCATCAAAATTGCTGAAAGTATGACCTGACATGTAGATTCTATCATCCCAGTTCATGTTGCACTTTCAAATATTTACTTAAATGAGAATATTGCTAGATGCTCTTGACTCTGTTCTGACCCCTAGGGACCCATGAACAACAGAACCGAACACCACCCAGTCCGGCACCACCCTCCTCAGAATTGTTCTGTGTGAGCCCATTCTTGCAGCCAGTATGTCAGTCCATCTCGCAAAGGGACTTTCTCTCTTTCACTGTCCCTCCAAGCAGGATGTCTTCTCCCAGGGCCTGGTCTCTCCTGATAACATGTCCAACGCACGTGCGAGGAAGTCTTGCCATCCTTGCTTCTAATAGCCACTCTGGTTGGATTTCTTCTGAGACAGATTTGTGGGTCCTTTTGGCAGTCCATGGAACTTTCAAAACTCTTCACCCTCACCTTGATTCAAATGCATTAGAATGGCAAAATCACGTGGCTTTCCAGCACTAACCAACTCTTAAAAACTGTATATAGGGCCTCTATAATCTTGTAGGATAGTTTTTGGTCTGAGAGAAAGAAAGATGACCTTTCCTGGAGTAGATTTTTGAAGTTATGATGGCTTTTGCACAACCCTATTGCCCCAGAGGGCCAGCACCTCAGAGAGAGATAGCCTGACGGGGTGGATGTGTAGGGGTGCACTCTCCTCCTCTGACCTGCATGTGATCTGCATGGCCACTCTCACGAGCAGAGTTGGCAAAAGAGAACTGCCAAAATAGGGAAGTGGCCTCTGGTGATCCCCTGAGCCTCGTAGTGGTCAGGTGCTTATGTGCCAGTGAACAGATTTACTTTCACAAGTGTGTGTTTGGCTAATATACGTGTGGATTGTTCCCTGGCACTCCAGAACCAACTTCCGAATCTCTGCAAGACTTTCCTATATGTTAGCATAGTGCCACAAATGTTTCCCAATCATCTGTTAACCCGAAGGCTGCCAGTTTGAACCGATCCAGTGATTCCTTGGAGGACATGGACTGATGATCTGTTTCTATGGAGTACAGCCAAGAAAGTTCTGGGGCAGTTCTGCTCTGTACCCCAGGAGGTAGCTCTGTGTCAGGGCAGACTTGGAGGCAGCTAGCAAACAGTTTCCATGGCATGTCCTTTGCCTTGGACTTCTTAATATGCAATGGAGTTCTTATGAGGGGGTCCCCCCAAAACCTGGAATTGCGCTGAGCGGAGCTTTTGTAAAACACATTTTTCCCACTAGGTGAGTGAGCAATTCTGAGTTAGTGCACTCAGTCGCGTCACCTCTGAAGGTTCTCTCTGATCACGGTGAATTTTTTCATAAAAGCAGTTTCGTGCCAACGTTTGTTTTGTTTTGTTTTTTTTTTTGTAAGGGCCAAATTAAGGGAACAGAGTGTGGCTGTGAAATTTGGTTTCGTTTGGGAAAAATTTGGTTTCGTTTGGGCTGCAGAAGGGACTGTGATGTTGAACATAGCTTAGAAGGACAGCGCTATGGGAAAAGCTCAAGTGTATGAATGGTCTTGTTTCAAAAAAGGTGAAAGGTCAATTGAGGACAAAGCACATTCTGGACACTCAACAACTTCCCAAACGTGTAATGCATTTGGAGTTTGTTCTATCAGGTCAGACTGTTCATCGAGCTTTCTATTTAGAGGTACTGAGAAGATTTCAGAACAGTTTGCAAGAAAAAAAGACATGATTTGTGGCAGATGGGGGACTGGCTGGTTTTGCCACCATGACAAGGCACCTGCTCACGCAGCCATCTCAGTGCTTCAGTTCTAAGCACAAAAACAGCACGCCTCTCTGGCCTCAAGCACCTTACTCACGCGACCTTGCTCCATGCAGCTTCTTTTTGTTTCTGCATATGAAGAGGAGCATGAAAGAACAGTGATTTGGTATACATGAGGGGAAGAAAAAAGGGAGGGAGGTGCTGTCATCCATCCAAACAGATGAATTTTAAAAATGTCTCCAAGGATGGGATTACAGATTTGACAAATATAGGAAGTGCAACAGTGAACACTGATGGTGATAAGGTTGTTGTATAAAAAAAATTAAATACATAACTTTGAAAAAAATCAGTTTGGGGGGGTGGTACACCCCATATATCCTGGCACTCTTCACCATCAACTTGATTCATTTTTAATTGAGCCACTATTCTATTCTATGTGCCACAGAAAGTCGCTAGTCGTCTTAATATTTGGTGTTAGGAGCTCCTGTTCCAAGAGAGGACAAGGAATATTTCGCTAATCTGGCTCTTCTCTGGGTGGTTGGACATGAGCAGGGCATCATTGGTTGTCCAGTAAACGCTGATGACTCATTCACCTCTTATTGAATGTTCAACTTTGTCCACGTAGATGGAGCGCTGTGAAGCTACACAGCACAGGTATGGAATTATCTCCTGAAGAAAGGAGTATCCCTGGGTCAAACCACTCACAACATGACATATACCCAGCACATACAAGGACAGTAGAGACCGATATTTGGGAAATGAGCTCAAAGTAAGGACGAGATGAGCATTGCTAAACCTCTCACTGGCTCCTTAACCACTGGGGTCTCTTCTTCTATGGGACTGCTCTCCATCAAGTCTTCAAAATTATCCCTACAGCTCTATGGTACAAAAGTCCTTTCCTTTAGAATATGAAATGTATTCAACACAAATTTATAGGCAGTCCAAATTCACAGCGAAAAGAATTTTACTACTGGATGCGAGCCTGACCATTTCATGGGCAGTGGGACTTTTGCAAAAATAAACCTGTTTGGTGTCTAAATTTTTTTGTAGCTATCAAAATTTATCAGTGATAACTAGGGTCAGTATACAGAGAGTGGGGGGTGGAGGGAAAGGGTGATGGAAAACTGTATGGATCATGGAATGTTAACCTGTAAACAGATCCTTGCCATTTCTGTCAGTAAGGCTTAAACTTGTACTTAACTGAAAAGGTCAAAGTTGAGTTATAGGTCTACAGGGGGACTTCAAAAAGTTGGTGGGAAACTTCCATGATTTTCAAATTTATTGGCAGTCATCACTGGGGCTATTTCTGGCTTCTGGTGTTGTCTTTGCTGGTCTGCTCTTCCCCCAGCATGAGCAGGGCCAGGGCCTTCTTGAAAGTTTGCAGGACTGTGAGGTGATTGGGAAGCATGGTTAGGGAGCGTTCTGCTTTGTTCTCAATTTTCTCCAGGCTGTAGTCTGGCTGCTTGGTGATCTCAGGAGCGCTTAAGTCAGGTTGACCCTCGCTTTGAATTGAAGGAAGGACTCTCCAGGAGAGACACCACTGGGCGCGCCGACTACACACTGCTCAGACTGTGGCCACTTCAGTGCCTCAACTTCAAAGCAAATCTTGTTCATTTTATCTACCTCCGCTATATGCCTCCGAGGACCCCTGGAGGTTGTAATGCGCTGGGCAGCTAAATGTAAGGTCAGCAGTTCGAAACCACCAGCTGCTCCTCATGAGAAAGAGGTTTCTACTCCTGTCAGCAGTGACAGCCTCGGACACTCGCAGAGGCAGTTCTCACCTGTTCTATACAGTTCCAGGGAATTGGCCTTGACTCAATGGCAGTGAGTTGTTTGTTTGGGGGGGTTTATTGTAGTCCTCCTATCTAGAAATGAAATGACAGAGGCTTGTCCAGACCGTTGCTATTTACAAACAAAACTCTAGTGTCTCAGGGAACTACACTAACTGCAGCTGTTAGTGGGCACTTTTCCCAACACAGCCTGCCTGCACTAAAGAGGTTTTGAGGGAGCAACAGTAAAGTTATATATACACTGTGTACATATGTTAACTCCAAACTGAGTCTACTATTTGACTAGGTAAAGGATTAATCCCCACCTCCTTTCTAACCTTGCTATCAGACAGAGTGTTGTGAACTTATGGCTGACATAATTAACTTAAAATGTAGTAAGTGATCGTTGATCTCCCTTTGACCCACTTTTGATTTGTTCTAGTTTTTAATATTTCCTGATTTTTTCCTTGATTCTAATACTGTTGGCCTTTTCCTTATTTTTTCTTTTCAATGTATTTGCTGGTTTGTTTGTTTTTGTATGCTTTCCAGTAGGTGAAATCCAGGACAGGCAAATCTATAGAGACAGTAATTGGATATTGGCTTATTGAGAATACAGGAGGGGAGGCTGGAGGGAAATGGGAAGTTAATAATGAATATGAGAAGGAAGAAAAGGCCAACTGGCTTGGCGGTTCAAATCCAGCAGCAGCAAGGTTTGGCCTCCCACTCCTACCAGAGGGCAGTGATGTGTATATATATATATATATAAAAGGAAGAAAAAGTTCTGGAACAGATTGTAGTGATGCTTATACAACTCTTTATTATGGAAGTATATGATAAGGATTATAGTTCAGTAAAATATTAAAAATTTTAAAAGTATGCACAAGGTACTGTAATAGGTGGTAAATATTATATGAAAATTTAAATAAAAATGAAAAAGGAGAGCAGAACAGATGAATGGATGACTTCTAAGTGCTGGCCAGTTCTGGGGCACAGAAGGAGATTGAATAGAAAAGACCAAAAAGCACCTGAGATGCAGTGACCACTTTAAGCACTACCTGGAACATTGTGGAGGACATAAAAAATGGACATCCGGGCTGAGCCCCGGTGGCGTAGTGGTTGTGCGCAGGACTGCGGCCCACTGGGACGGAGGTTCAATTCCAGCAGTGGGGCTGGGCCTCCTACTCCCACCACCAGAGAGCAGGGATGCCCCCCCCCCAAAAAAAATGGACGTCCAGCTTTTTCTCTTGTGAAACTTGACTCAGTTGAAGATAAACCAGTCCATGCATTATTATTCATCTTTGTCTCACTGGACTCCAGCAAAAAGATGGGCATATAGTAAGGGCTCAATGAAGGTTTATTAAATGAATGGATAAATGAGACACATAGTGAATGTGGTAAGTCCCCAAATAGCTGTGGTAATATGAACGGGTGTCCAAAAGGTCTTGGGAAAATGCCATTATATCTTTATTTCATTTTCCCACAAACTTTTGGAAGTGGGAGCCACCTCACATTTATCATGGGGGTGAGTGGTCCAGTCACTTTAAGAGTCATTTTAAGAGTCATCATTCTAGGCTGAGCCCTGGTGGTGTAGTGGTTGTGCGCGGGACTGCGGCCCACTGGGATGGAGGTTCAATTCCGGCTCCCAGGAGCAAAGGCTGAGCCTCCTACTCCCACCACCTGAGGGCAGTGATGCCTAAAAAAAAAAAAGAGTCATCATTCTTTTTTATTTTTTTTTTGGCATTACTGCCTCTGGTGGTGGTGGGCGCTACCCAGTGCTGCTCCTGAAAGCCGCCGCTGGATTTGGACCACCAAGCTCGCTGGCCGCAGTCCCGCACTCAACCACTTCCACCACCGGGGCCCAGCCCAAGACTCATCATTCTTAAAGACAGATCTCAAGGCCTGAGAATGTGGCCTTGACTCCCCATGTTGATGGACACGTTATTGAGCATGACAGTCTGACCAGCAGTGGCACTGGATTAAAGGGACACAGGACACAGGGGATGTTGACCGAGAGGGTGACACCGAAATGGCTATCTATAACATTTTTGTGCAGCGCTTCAGGCAAAAATTGTTTTTTCAGTAAAATAACCCAGTAGCTAGTCATAACAACGAAAAACATTTTTCGTAAGAACAGCTTGCATGTGCCAAGGCAAGGCTAAACCTCAATTATACTTTTTGATGCTAATGAGCTCAGGTTAGAGCTGTCATGATCACCCAATAACACTGGTGGTTCAAATTCCATTGCTTGTTCTGCAGAGCTACGCACATGGGCTAATGTTTTCACTGCTGGTTATGTTCTTCTAGTTGCTGACTGGGTCCACTTTTCTGGTGTTTTAGCTATGGGATGGTGGTAATTAGTATTTGTGACTCCATGTCACTAACTTTTTTGAGAGTAGAAGTTAAAGGAAAAAAGGGAGACAAATCGAAAAAGGTTTCCACTAAGTTACCAATAATGTCCTAACTAATACTGCTGTAATTCAACATAGAAGGATTTTACCAATTTGTTTAGTATTCATTTAATCTAAGAAATATTACATTGAAGCAGTTTATGACTATACTTACCACATTATGGTCTGTGGTTAGCACTGATTATAGTCTGTTAAGGAAAGAGGTCTGTGAGGTTAGGTGGGGAGTGGGGTATGAAAAACACGAGTTATCAGACTGGGGGACACCCATGACCGCAAGCCTAGTGCTGCCACTGGGCAGTAATGTGCCACATAGTGCTGGGGAGAGTGCTATTTAACCAAATCACACTGTTGCCCTTGTAGATGCGACTCAGGACAACCCCATCTACTGCTGAGTGAAACAGTGATGTGTGTGTGTTGTGCATTTATTTACTTAAAGAACAAGAAGAGCAAAAATTTTGTGACGATAAGCTGGGGTTAGATGTCTGAAGTCTGAGGAGATGAAAAGAAAAAGCAAGGGTCAATCTTCAGCACCAGTGGGTCCAAGTTCAGATGGACACGGGAAAGTTGTAGCTATGGGGCGGGGGGAGGGGGGCAGAGACACAGAGAGGTTCACCAATCCCTTGAGCTCTTTGGTTTTGCTGACATGCAAATGAGACTTAGGGATGATGACAACTAACATCTTCTTGGGCCAGCCAGGCCTGGGCTCATTTACCTGTAGTGCGAGGGGCCTTGGTGGTGGTGAAGTGGCTACAGGTTGGGTGGGTAATCTCAACCTCTTTAGGTTGAAACTATTAGCTGCCTTGCAAAGGAAATAGGGGCTTTCTACTTCTGGAAAGTCCGAGGGGGCAGTTCTCATGGGATTACAGTGAATTGAATCAACTCCAGGGTAGTGAGTTTAGTTTCGGTTTTGGTACCTCTGTAGCTCAAGGTCTAGGGTGCTGTTGAGGCCGTTTTCGACTACTAGGCAGAAGATTAGTGGTTCTAACCCAATTGCTCCTAGGTGAAAGATGGGGCGGTCCTCCTCTGGGAATGATATACAGTCCCAGAAACTCCATCCGCAGGGTCATGGAATGAACTCAGTGGCAGTGGGTTGGTTATTTGGGGGGGGGGGTGGTTCTCCCCCAGGCCCCTTCCACCCCCCTTCCCACTCCCCCCTCCGTGTTGACATCTGTGGTGTGGCGCAGTGGTTAAGTGCTCCAGGGGTTAAATACTTAGCGTGACTGCTAAGTAAAAGATGAACGGCTCAAGCCCACCAGTTGCTCTGCCGCAGAAAGACGGGGGCCTGCTGCTGCTGTCAAAAGATTTCGCCTTGGAAATCTCACGAGACAATTCGGCCCTGCCCCTCTGAGTCGGACTCAACTCCACACCGATGGTCTTAAAATCAACAACAAACTCGCGGCATGTTCACAGCAGCCCCTGGATGACGAGGCAATTCCGTGACTCAAACCCCATCTCCGTGATTCCTCCCTCTCATAAACGTACACGTGTACGTATGCACCTTGGGACAAAAGCCGGGATTCAGGCCTTAATTCATCTGAAAAACATGGAGACCCCTCTTTTGGTCAGGAATTCCCCACCTCCCACCCCCACCCCACTCCTAGCCTTCCCCAGGCAGCGCCGAAGGCGCGTGGGGCCAGCCATTCCAGCAAGTGCCTCGCCCCAGGTAGCTGCCCCTCGGCCACTAGGGGGCGAGTCGGCGCACCCCGTGCGGCCCACCCTCCGGGGACTGCCAACGCGGCGTGCTCGCCCCGCCCGGCTCGGCTGGGCTCGGCTGGGCTCGGCCGGGTTCGGCTGGGCTGGGCTGGGCGCGCGCCCTGCGCAAGGGTGCTGGGCGAGAGATTAGACGGCGGGAGGGGTGGGGATGGGACGCGAGGGTCACGTCAAAGCCGCGTAGACAAAGGGCGGGCGCGCGCACGTCCTTACGCACGCCTCGGCCGGCCGCCGCGGACGAGGGCGGGAGGATCAGTCAACGGAGGGATTCGGAGCTCCGCAGCGTCTCGCTCGGTGAGTCCCACTGGGCCGGCCCGGTCTTCCGGGTCGTTGGCGTCAGGGGCACCGAGGCAGACCGAGGGCTCGGGGGGGCCAGGGCTCGGCCCGGGGCCTGCGTGCGGGGGACACCGTCCCTACGCCCGCCGCTCCCGCGTCAGGAGACACCATCGCCGCGTCCTGGGGTTTCCCGAACCGACGTGGGGCGTCTCGCCCCCTCCCCCGCGGTGGAACCGCCCGCCCCCGCCCCCTTCCTGCCGCCGGCCCGTGCCCCGCCCGCGGCGCGCTCGCCTCCCCACGGCCGGCCCGGAGGCGCTGGCTCCCCGCCATTTCCTTCCCCGTCGGGGCCCCCTCTTCGAGATGGACGCGTCCCGGCCCCCATCCACCCTCCCGAATGCCAGGTGGCCTGCAGCCCTCGCCGTCCCAAAGTCGTGGAATTTCATCCCAGCTCCTTTCAGCTTAAAATACCCCCCCCTTTCCCCCCTGGCGGCTCGTTTGTCCCCTCCCGAGTTCTCCAGGTGCATATTTCCTTGTCCTCCTTGAAATCCCTGGCCTTCCCATATTTACCGCCCGCGCCCACCGGAGCATCCTCTTGCTGCGGGCCTTGAGGTGTGTGTCCCCTCGCTTTCCATTTCACAGAGGGCGTGACGTTTAGCAGTTTGAAACTTAGGAAGGGGACACCCTCCGAAGCGCACCAGCTTTATGGACCTAAGTTGCCGACCTGCCCGCATATGGGTGCCCCTCGCTGCTGATGGCCTCAGGGATGATGGATCTTCTCATTGATAACTTTCTGGAACCAACGAGAGGGTTTTCTTCCGCGTCATCGTCCTTCATTCTAGCTGAGCATGGAGAGTCTCCCCTTAGTTTTCTGTCTTGTAGATTCTATCTTCCACCCAAGGGACATGGTGTGAGAAGCAATTATCCTTAGGCCAAACACTGTAGAAAAGACTCTTGTTAATAATGTCAGGCCAGGATTATTTTCTCTTTGGCAGTGATGAATTAAAAAAAATTTTTTTTCTAAAGACTTGGTTTAAACCAAACCAAGCTAACTGGTCTCAAGTTCTTAGTGACTCTTAGGGGCCCTCCAAGGCAGGGAGAACTGTGACTTTCTCAGACTGCAATTCTTGACAGGAATGAAAGGCCCAGTCTCCTCCTTAGGTATAGCTAGTAGCTTTGAACTGCTTACCTTAACACTTGGCAGTCCAACTCGGAAACGCTAAGCCACCAGGGCTCCTTAAACTTAGTTTAGAGAATTTTGAATACACCAAGGGAGGTAGAAGAGTGAGCCAGCCATTGCTTTTTGTCTAGAACTTATAGCTGGTCTTGACTCATCCACACCCCTATCCATTCCCTTAGCCCCCCCCCCCCCCCATGTTTCTCAGGGAGAAATACTCAAAGCTTTAGTTGATAGTGAGCTTTCAGGACTCAAAAGCAGCTTTAGATTGAAATGAAAATTCTTACTAATGTATAAAAATCATAATGTATTTTTTTTCCCTGGGGCACAGTTTACTGTTAGAGATTTTTCGAGCAAGAAGCACATTTTGGTGAAGGAAGGGGGTGGGGGGAAGTATCAAAGAAAATCAAGCTGCTAGAAGACAGGTTAAAACAAAAAGTATTTCACATCTGGGCAAGAACTCCAGGTCACCTCATCCAGCTTTTCCTTTTGATGAGCCTTCAAGGTCCAGAGAGGTTCAGTGACTTGTCCAGACATCACAGGTATGAAGAGGCAGGACTCAAGTCAGAAGGGATGGTTCTCCCACGCCATAGTCAGTCTTCCTTCCCCTGGCCCTTACTGTCTGTTGCCTTTAGGTTGGTTACTTTAAAAAAAAGTAATGTGTCCCCAATAAAATCATTGAAGAAAAAGAAAAAGTAGTGTGTGAACGGCTATGACTGAAAACTCTGTAATTAAAATCATAAGCATTGGCTGAGCCCCGGTGGCGTAGTGGTTGTGCGCGGGACTGCAGCCTACTGGGACGGAGGTTCAATCCCAGCTGTGGGGCCGGGCCTCCTACTCCCACCACCGGAGAGCAGTGATGCCAAAAAAAAAAAAAAAATCATAAGCATTTGGATGGGTACACGTGAGCTTTCCACCAAGTTGTAGATTCCTCAAACTAGGCTATGTGCCTTAAATTTGTTTCTGAAAATAGATTTAGGACAAATGGGAAGTAGAAGATGTGGGGCCTTCTGACATTAGCATACCACGCTGAGAATAAGAATGTAGTTTAACTTATTTTATTAAAAAAAATTTTATAGGGAGCTCATACAGATAGCATAGTAATCAATTATTCAATTGCATCAAGCATAATTGTATGATTGCTACCACAATCTGCTTCCAAACCTATTCTTTCTTAAACTCCTTGATAGCAGCTCCCCATTATCCCCACCTTCCCCACTCTACACCCGAGGACCCCTTGTTGTTGTTATATATCTTAACCCAGCCAATAAGTCCATTCTCCTGCCATTCTTTTGTTTCCCTTGAGTGAGGTTACAGAATCATCCTTGCCATCAGCTCCCCCTCAAAACCCCCCACCCTCTCCTATCCTCGGAATCATTTCTCCCGTTATTGTTTCTGAAGCGTTTCATGCATCTTGACTTTCATGCATCGAATAATCTTAATTATACAAATGAACCTCCACAGGTCTAACAAGATTAATGATGTAAAACAAAACACATAATAGTAAGGGGAGGAAATATTAAAGAACTAGAGCAGCAGTTCCCAACCTGTGGACTGTGACGCCTTTGTGGTGTCGAACGATCCGTTCACAGGGGCCGCCCTATTCATAACAGTAGCAAAATTCCAGTTATGAAGTAGCAATGAAAATAATTTTATGTTTGGGGGGTCACCACAACATAGGGAACTGTATTGAAGGGTCACGGGAAGGTTGGGAACCACTACACTAGAGGAGACTTAGGGGTTTCATCAGTGCTATACTGCACCCTGCATTTATGATCCCTTTGTGTGGTCCTTCTCTGAGCAACTGTCCAATTGTCAGAATGTGATTTTACAATTTTAACATGCTTGATAACCTTCACATTTGCTTAATAAAGTAAGGGGAGTGAGAATGATTGGGAGTGCACACAGGAGTTAGCAGGGAGAACAGCAGCACCCAGCCTTAAGACATTCTCCTCCACATTACCTGATGGGAACTCTAGACTGGATGAATTATGGAATGGGCTATTTAAAAAATCCTGATATGCGTTCCTTAGGGTACTGTCTTGCTATTATCTCAAGAAAGAGTAATTCAGCAGCTGTACTTGTGTCTCAGTTTTAGTCCTTTAAAATGAGGATAATTCTGAGTATTGTGAACTTTGCATGTAAATTGCAGTGATTTATGATGACGATGTGACATGCTTGCTTACAAGTTTGCTTTCAGGATGTGAGTTTGTGACGCCATCGTGCACATCCAGTGTTTGGAACACCCCCATTTCCATCCAGTTTATTCTGACTCTTAGTGATCTTCCAGAACAGAGTAGAACTCCTTGGGTTTCCCAAGACTTTCCATTTTTAAAGGAGCAGAAACGTTTTTCTTCCTTGGAGCACCTGGTGGGCTTGAGCTGTTGACCTTGTGTCCAGCGCGTACCTCACAGTGCCACAGCAGCCTGGTGTTGCAGGGGTTAAATACTGGCTGTTAACCAAAAGGGTCTCTTCTAGAAAAAATATGGCAGCTTGATTCTATAACGACCTACAACCTTGAAATCCTATGGGCAGTTGTTCTCGGTCTTACATGATTGTTGTGAGTCAGAATTGACGTGATGGTAGTGGGTTTATTACGTTGTTTTTAAGATATAGGAGATGTGGGAGTAAGGTAGGGGTGTGTGTGTGTGTGTGTGTGTGTGTGTGTGTGTGTGTGTCTGGCTGTCTGGCTTATTATGACTTTAGACTAATCAGAGTCAACTTTTGAGCTGGTTGCTGCAAAAGGTTTCCTTTTAAGCAGTCTCTTACTTTCCGGAGCTGGAGGCTGGAGAGAATTTGGTCGTGGTGAAGCTTGAACTGGTCTTCAGAGTTGTTTCTTCAAGTGGGCAAGAATCCCATCATGGAATGTCACACTGTTCTTTATCGTGATGCTCCTGGGGAGGACTGGGCCAGATGCCATTCATCCCATGTATCACTAAGCTGCACAATAATGTTTACAGCAGTATGACTAATGCTGGTTTAAGGGGGTGGAATTTTAAAGTTAGAAGGGATATTTTTAAGTGGTTGGAGTTTTTCCTAACTCCTTTAACTGACTCTTCTTTTAAAATATATAAAATACATGCACCTCACAGACATAAGGCTTGCCTCCTTTCTTAGAACACAGTTTTATTTTTCCTAGTGTGATAGTCGGTTTTGTGTTTGACGTGCACCTCTTGGTTTAAGCTCAAGGTCGGTCGGTACTTGAGCTTGTACAGTGTTCCTGTAGTGGATATAATAAGGCTTGATATAGTTTTGTGGATTTTTTTTAAGTAAAACATTTTTCACTGGTGAGGAAACTTAAGTCTAGGGTAACGAAATGACTTATCCAAGGTCGCAAAGACCACATAATAACAAAGCTGTGCCTAGAACCAAGGAAGACTCCTGTTTCAGTTCTGTCCTTTCAATCATACTGTTCATTCCTCAGAGCAATTGGGGGTAGGGGGGGAGTACCAGTATACATTTATATGCACACACGTAATCCATGTCTGTGCCTGTGTGAATTTTTTCCTTTTCTTAACTTTTCTGTAAAAGATTTAGATTCATGCTGTATATATGATGCAGGCCACATAAGTCATTGTACATGTTGTGGTGTGTCTGGGAGGTGCAAATGGTTTATGTGCACCTGATGCGGATTACTGCTACTCTGTACAACATAGCATCACAATGAGTCAGAGTTGACAGATAGTCCTAACTGTAGCCATTTTGAAAAAGGAAATAGGTGCGTAGGTTTTTATTTGTTTTGTTTGTTTGTTTGTTTGTTTGTTTTGGGGGGGCATCACTGCTCTCCGGTGGTGGGAGTAGGAGGCCCAGCCCCGCTGCTGGAATTGAACCTCCGTCCCAGTGGACTGCAGTCCCGCGCACAACCACTACGCCACCGGGGCTCAGCCAGTAGGTTTTTAATAATATAATTTCATCCAATTTATTCAGACCGTCACTTCAATATGCTGTCAAGATAAGAAATTATGAATGAGTTATTTTACATTCATTTTTTTCATACTAAGCCATTGAAAAAAGCAGTGCGTATTTTACATTCACTCCCCAGTTCACTGCTGTCAAGTCAGTTCTGCCTGGCAGCACCCCACAAGAGCAGAGTAGAACTTCCCCAGAGCTTCTCCACAGCTGTGAATCTTTAAGTAGGCCGACCTCGTGCCACATCTCCCAAAGAGCAGGTGGTGAGTTCAAACTGTCCGCCTTTGGTTAGCAACCAAGGGCTTTCCCCTCGCTGCACCACTGGGGCTCCTTTTAGCGTCTTTAGCACATCTCAGTACAGATTAAGCTACCTCCTGGTGCCCCAGAGTCCCATGTGGTGAGTGGCTTCTGCTGCTGCAATAGTTTTCGCTTGTACTGAAAATTTACATATGATTTAGTAATAAAAAGATAACCATTTTCTCACACACAATGCAGTGGTATGATAAAGGAGAAAATCTTTTGGGGGGATTTGCTCATAGTGGCAAGATAGACTTCTATCAATGCAGAATAAATATTAACAATTTTCTTGAGCCAAAATAGACCCCATAAAATACAGGACACAAAATAGATGTAATAGATAATTATCTGGAGAAAATGTTAGGGTGCATTCCCAAATGATAAGACTTTTTATAAATTGATCCCTGTCAGTCCTATCCTCACAGCTCACCTTCAGGCCATGTTAGAGGACTGCCCTCTGAAACACGCAAGGGGAACAAGGAAACTGTATTATCCTTATGATGAAATGTAAAACGGCTGCCAGAAATGCCACTGGTAAATGAACACATCTTAATAAGTAGGTTGAGTACTGAAACTCCAGTGAAGGTGGAACATGATGGTGGGACAGGCGGGAGATGGAAGGAAATAGAGGGAAGAACTAGAAAAGGGCACTTGCAGAGGTCTAAACATAGGCATGTATACACATAAATATAATTATGATAAGGAGGGAATAAATCTAAGAACATACAGGTTCAGTACTGGGGTAGCAAGTGGACCTTGGGCCCTCACCCAGGTGCTTCCTCAATGCAAGAACGCTGTTCTATGAATCTGGTATTCCATGATACTCACTGGCCCAATATGGTCACTGAAGTAAAATGGGTGCATAAGCAAATGTAGTGGAGAAAGCTGATGGTGCCCAGCTATCAAAGTATATAGCATCAGGGGTCTTAAAAACCTGAAGATAAAAGACTATCTAGCTGAGAAGTGGTCACGCCTACACGGAAGAAGCACACCAGCCAGTGTGGCCACGGGGTATTGAAAGGATTAGGTTGCAGGTATCAAACAGAAAAAAAAACATATCACTGTGTGGGGACCTATGGCCCATTGGTGGGTAATTGGTCATCTCCTTATAGGGGTGTCACGGGGAGGAGACAGCAGTTAAGGTGTACCAAGGCAGTGATGATACATACAACTTTCCTCTAGTTCCTGAAGGCTTCTTCCCTCCAACTATCATGGTCCCAACTCTACCTTACAAATCCAGCTGGACTGGAGAAGGTACACTGGTAGAGATGGGAGCTGGAGATATGGGGAATTCAGGACATGTGAACCCCTCAAGGCTAGTGGTGATATTGGAGTTACCGGGTGGGTGGAGAGAAGGTGGGGTAGAGAGACGAATCAACTACAGGAATCTACACATAACCTCCTATCTGGAGGACAGACATCAGAGGCGTGGGGGGAGATGTCAGGCAGTGTAAGATATGACAACAATGATAGTTTATAGGATATTGAGGGTAGGTGGGGGTGAGGGGAGCAGGGACAGAGGGGAAAGGATAGGAAGCTGATATTAAGGGTTCAAGTTGAAAAGTGGTTATTTGGAGGATGACAGCAGCAGACATGTGAAGGTGCTTGGCACAGTTTATGTATTTATGTATTGTGAAAATTATGTATGATCCCCCAATAAAATGATTTTTAATAAAAAAGTAGGTAGGTTGAATATGATCTAACTGTAAAACTTAGGGAGCAGAGTAAGTGTTACAGATGGTAGAACTGGGGAAAAAAAAACCTTCCCATTTTCTTCTCCTCCCATGGACAGCGCTGTTTTAAGTAACTAAATGGACAGGCACAATGGCAGTTGAGCATTTTCTGGACAATAATTCTGAGGATGAAGGGGAGTGGTTTTTTTTTTTTCCTTTCATGTTTCAGTGATTTTCTCTGCTTAGTTCAGATAATCGTGAGTTTATTCAGAGTTGAACAAAGAAGTCTAAGGCTTCATAGGAGTTCACCTTGTAAGGATAGCGTGTGTCTTTTGACCATCTGCTTTCTCATTTTAAATATGCTTAATCATTGGGCAGAAACCTTTAATAAATGGCAAGTAACAAAACAAGTGAACAATGGGCAAAAATTTTAAATAGACACTTCCACAAATAACATAATATGGATGGCAAATAAATACATGAGAAGGTGCTCAATATAATTAGTCAATGCAGAACTGCAAATTAAAATTATGAGAAGCCAATACATGACATACGAATGTCTTAACTACCAAACACTGGTGAGGCTGGAGAGTAAATGAAATCCTCCTATGTCACAGGAATGTAAAATGGGAAAGGTAATTTAGAAAACAGTTTGGCATGTCTTAATTTCCTTTAGACTCAGTCTATTTATGGGTATGGACCCAAGAGAGATGACAGTGTAAGCCCACAAAAAGGCTTGTAGATTAATGTCCATAGCAGTTTCACTTAAAATATCCAACAATTGGAAACAACTCAGATGTCCATTTGTAAAACCAAGTCAAACTCATTGCCATTGAGTCAATTCAGACATCCATACAGTGGATTACTACTCGGCAGTAATAGGGAATGGACTTTTGACATGCAGAAGCATGAATTCGTTTAAGAAGAATTCTGTTGGGTGAAATTAAAAAGATAGGGGTGTTGGGGGGAAGGGTATTGTGGGAAAAAAAAAGGGACAGGAAGTTGTTTGCCAGTATGTGTACCATATGCAAATATAAAAGTATTTGTTTTGAAATTGAACCAAATTGAACCAACACAGCTGCGTTTAGTTAATGAAATGTCTTGGATTTTACAGCCCCAATAAAGTGGCTTTCCATAAATTAGTGACTCCTGAATATAAAAATACTGTTTTTGGAGCCAACTTCTTGAGACAGGTTACTTTGGGGTTACCGTCCTTTGGTGTGGTGCTGCATATTACCCTTTTCCGCCTAAGGTTAGACCTTTATAAAGCTCTAACCTTTATAAAGGGGAAGGTTCTGGCGGTCAGAATGACCAAACCAAAACAAACAAACCAAATCCGCTGCCATCAGGCTGTTCCAACTCATAGAGGCCCTAGAGGACAGGGTAGCACTGCCCCGTGGGTTTCTGAGACCAACTAACTCTTCGTGAGAGTCAAAAGTCGCATCTTCCTCCTGCAGAGAGGCTGGTAGTTTTGAAATGCCGACCTCCTTGTGGTTACCAGCCCAACACGCACCCACGATCCCTCCAGGGCTCTTCCGGAATGACCAAAGCCTTGAAATTGAGACGCTGTTCATGTCTGCTTCCTCGTAAGCAGGGCTGTCCTTTGAACTATTTTACCCTAGCTTTTTCTTCAACCATTTTACCCAAGATTGTTGTTTTCTCTGTGTATTTTCCTAGTTTGTTAGCATTTTAAGTTTCTCAACCTGGTAAACCCAAGTGCTGGCCTGTCTTAGTTTTAGAAAGCATGGCGTGCTCTTCCTCCTAAGCAGCTTCTGCTCTGGCAGAGCAATTTCTCACTGCACCACTTCTGATACACTGGACATTACATCTAGCCAGCACACACTTCCTTGGTGCTCCCGTGCACATGCATTTGTCTGTTGCTGTCACGGCAAGGATTGAACTCACTGGATCTGTTGTGCCCCAATTAAATAAACTTGGAAACATGGGTGAATTTCTTCTCGAATACAACCTTCCCCTAAGCATAAGGGTGGTCTGCCTGGGTAGCAGAGATACCACTCTCGGGGATCAGTTCTGAATTCTGGGCATACTTCTGTTACTAACCAGTTTTGTAACTCGTAGCTATTTAACTCTTTCCAAGGGCTCAGCTCTCTGATATATAAAATGAAGAGGTTGGACTGGAACTCTTCATGATAAACTAATAAAGTTGCCATTTGTCATCATTGTATTACCGCCCCCAGATTTACAGGAATGGTTTATAGCAGTAACTTGTTTATTGAGCACTAACACTGATAGCTTGATAAGCTTTATCACAGTCAGCCACACAGCATTTTCATAGAACACCTATTACTCCCATTCTGCAGAGAAGAAACCCAAAGGGTGGAAATGATCAGGTTTGTTCTAAGGTTACACATAAGAGGCCAACATTGAATGCAACTTTTCTGATTCCATATGTTTAGCCATGATACTTCTTCACAGTTCTGCCATTTTAAGCAAAGATTCATAGACTTAAGTTTTGGTTTGAGAAGGAATTTTAAAAGACATTTGTTTAGTCTAACCACTACAGTATGTTTCTGCCATCCTGCAGAATCAAGCTGTGGGTAAACAGTCTATTCTTTCATCTTAATTTTAGATTCTTCTTTTTTATAACCATCTTTACTGAAATATAATTTGTATGTACCATAAAGTTCACCCTTTTAAAATGTACCAAACCAAGCCTCCTTTCCATGGAGTCAGTGCTGATCCTGGGCCTATGGGACAGGGTAGAACTGTCCCTGTGAGTTTCCTAGGCTATAACTCTTTATAGGAACATGCAGCATAGTCTTTCTCTCAAGGAGCTAGCTGGTGGTGTGGGACCGCTGACCTTGTGATTAGCAAATGTGTAACCACTACACCCCAGGACTCCTTTAAAGGTGTATTTATTTATAGAGTTGTTTGTGCAACTGTTACTACAGTCAACTATAGAACATATTTATCACTTCTAAAAGAAATCCCTTAACCCTTTAGGCTGTCATTCCCTTCTCTCTTTCTCCTTTCCCCAGCCCTAAGGAACCTCTAATGTACCTTCTGTCTCTGTGTTGGTTTTAGGTGCCATTGTGTCTATGCCATCATATGGATCCCATGTGATACAGCAGAACTGCCCATAGGATTTTCTAAATTATAATCCAGATAGCAGATTGCCAGGTCCTCCTCCTCCTGCAGAGCCACTGGGTGGGTTCATATCACCAAACTTCTGGTTGACAGAACCACCAAGGTACCTTTTCTATCCCTGGAAAAGCCACATACAATTTCTTGGTAGGCCTGACATGCTTTCACCATTTTGATTCACTCGATTGATTCATAGCAGTCCTACAGAATGGTCCCTGTCTGAGGCTGTAAATTTCTGTGCAAGCAGAAAGCTTCCGTTTTCTATGAAGAAGCTGGTGGTATTGAACTATATACCTTGACTTTAGCAGCCTGGTGTATAATCCACTACACCACTCTAACACCTTTTCATCATTTTAGGGGATTTGTAAAGACCTTTCTCCTCATTTTGTCTGTCACTTTGTCATACAACATGGGTGTTGCTATATTGCTGGAAACTACCCCACTGATAGTAGTAGGGTCATCTATTACAGGTTTTCGTAGAGCATGCAGACATGGGAGAAGGAATAGGTTGTCCACTTCGGGGATGGGGGTGGGAGGGTAACCACTGAAAATCTTAAGAATAGAATGGAACATTGTCTGATCTGATGCCAGAAGATGAATACTAGTGACCAAAGACTAGAAGAGTTATGGGATGACATCAAAAACATCTTATATGAAGAAAGCAAAAGCTCATTAAAAAGACCAAAAGTAGGGCTGAGCCCCGGTGGCATAAGTGGTTGAGTGCGGGACTGTGGCCCATGGGTTTGGCAGTTCAAATCCAGTGGTGGCTCTCAGGAGCAGCGCTGGGTAGCGCCCATGACCACCAGAGGTCAGTGATGCCCCACCCCCGAAAAAAAAAGACCAAAAGTAAATGTCAGAAAGAAGAGGTCAAAGAAACTAAAGACAGAAGAGACTCTAAAACTTGATCTTAAGTGTAGACTCTCTAAGCCAAAGAGGAGAAATGATAAAAGAATTGAACCAAGAAGGCAGCCCAAGAACAAAATGGAACATACTGAAATATATAAAGACCTAAAGCTAGTAAACCAAAAGAGAAGAACATGTTCAGGATATATCAAGCTGGAAGAACTGAAGAAAAAATTCAAGCCTTGAATTGATTCTATGGGCCATAGTAGATTAAAGAGTGCATCGAGTCACCATCAAACACTTCAAGAGGAAGCATATGATCGAGAACGAAGGGGCTTGTCGCCATGGTGGGATGGTGAGTGACTCAGTGGGCTTTGAAGCACAAGGTCAGCTGCTCAAAACCCCGAGCTGCTCCATGGGACCAAGAAGAGCCTATCAAATCTCAAAATCAAAATTTATACTTCACCTGGAAGCAACATTTAAAAGAAAAAGTAAAAAACGAAGCACAAAAAGAAGAACCAATGGACTTGAAGAAAGAAGGCCAAACTGCACTCTGAAGGCATTAGCAAAACAAGGCTCCAGGAATTGACAGAATACCAACTGAAGTGTTTCCTCTGACATATGTAGCACTGATAACACTCCCTGGTTTATGCTAAGAAATTTGGAAGACAGCTATTCGGCCAGCCAAGTGGAAGAGTTCCGTCTTTGTGCCAGTTCCAAAGGTGATCCAACAGACTATAAATGTCATCTGTATCACATGCAAATAATATCTGAAGATAATCAGGGTTGCATCACATTTAGTCTGATTACTGAGCACATTATCAGAGAAGCTGAATTACATGAAGAAGAATGTGAAGTCGTGATTGGAGGAAAACCTATTAGCCTGTGATAGGCAGGTGACTCAAGCCTGCTGAATGTGAGGAAGACTTGAAGCACTTGCTGGTGCAGACCAAGGCTTTCAGCCTTCAGGATGGATTACAGCGGAATGCAGAGAAGACCAAAGTCCTCGCGACTGGACCAATAGGGTAGCCTCAGGATAAATGGAGAAAATAGTGCAGTTGCCAAGGGTTTCATTTCACGTGGATCCACAGTCGACACTCATGGAAGCAGTGTCAGGAGATCAGGTGCTTTGAAGTAACTGCTGCACAGCACCTCTTACACGTTAAAAAACAAGGGTATTACTTGCAAGAGTAAGGCACACCGACCCAAGCATTATATTTTCATTTACGTAATATGCATGTTGAATGTTGGACATCCAATAAGGATGGCCGAAAAAGAATTGATGAAATTTGAAATAGGGTACTGGCAAAGAATCATGGACTTCCAAAGGAACAAAACAATCTATCTGGGAAGTATTGCCCAAGTGCTCCTTAGAAGCAAAGATGGTGAATGAAGCTTTGTTTAATTTACTTTGGACATGTTATCAGAGGGGCCAGCCCTTGGGAAAGGGCATCATGCTTGGTAAAAAGAGAGGGACAGTGAAAAAAGAAATGGTCCTTGACAACCCAGATTAACACGTAGCTGCAGTGCTAGGCTCAAGCATAGGAGCTACTGCGAGAATGGCACAGGGCTGCTCAGTGTTTCATTCTGTTGTACATCGGGCCACTCTAAGAACGGACTCTGTGACATCTAACAAAAACTGATGATGTGTTCTGAGAGGGACCTGCTCGAAATCCAAGCCGTATTTAAAAAAGAACGTGGAGTGAAGTATACCATTGCTGATGTCTGCTGGATCTTGACTGAGAGCAGAGAATACCAGAAAGGTGTTTGTTTATTTTATCTTATCGACTACATTTAACTCTCTGAGTCATAGTTGTTATGGATAAGTTTGCGAAGAATGGAGATTCCAGGACGTTTTCATTGTGCTCACGTGGAACCAGTATATAGGTTGAGAGGCAATCTGTCAAACAGAATGGGAATCTGCATAGTTTTTAACAGTCGCAAAGGTACGGGTCGGGTCTTAATCTATAAAGCAAATTATTCAAGAAGATGTACTGTATGAAGAACATGACATCAGGAGTGGAGAAAGACCCATTAACAATCTGTGATATGTAGATGGCACAATCTTGCTTGCTGAAAACACTTGATGATGAAGATCAAAGACTTAAGTATGCAAGAAACAGAAATCTTCACAACTGTACCAGTAAGCAACATTATGAAAAACAGAAGAACGGAGTTGTCAGAGATTTAATTTTCTACAATCAGTTGTTGGAAACAGCAATTGAGAACTCAGCCTACTTATTACATTGGGCAAGTCAATTGCAAAAGAGCCCTTAAAAGTGCTCAGAAGCAAACTTGGGTCAAGTGCTCTGTATTTATGTGAAAGAAGCTGGATCGTGAATAAGAAAGAGCAAGCAAAGCATTGGTGCCTTTGAATTATGGTGCTGGTGAAGAATTTTGAACCTACCGTCGACTGCCAGAAGAATGAACAGATCTGTCGTGGAAGAGGTGTAGCCTGAATGCTCTGGAGAAGTGGTGTTGGTGAAGAGACTGTTTCCCATATTTGGATGTGCTCCATCCTTGGAGAAAGACAGCATTCGTGATAGCCCTTCAGCAAGATTGACACGGTGACTCCAACAATGGGCTCTGACATAAGGATTGTAAGGATGCCGCATGAGGAGGGTTTTCTGTTACATAGGTGGTATAGGTGGTATTAGTGGTAACTGACTACACCACTAATAGTAAGCACCTTTAATCGGCAAGATTGATATCTTGTTAAGTATTATTGTAAAACAGATTTCTCATTGTAATAGGCGTTCAGAATATTAAGAGTAAAAATAATCGTCTATTTTGAGCATTTACTATTGTAAGCACTGTGTACTAAGTCCTTTGTATTTTGTTATGTAATCTTTTGAACAGTTCTTTTAATAGAGATTGTTGAAAACAGTTCTTTTAATAGATATCGTTGAATAAAAGCTTAAGAAGATTAAGTTCTTAAAGTTACACTCAAATTATCAGTTAAGTGCTAAAACTAGGATTTAAATGTTCAAACCCGAGTGGTGTGGTGTTTGTGTGTGTGTTGGTGCACAGTCATTTGTTCTCTTTGTCTGAGTCACGTATTTGAAGCATGAACTATTACCCCTTCAAGAAGATAGAAAGTCTTAAATATACCAAAAGGTAACAGTGTTGCCTGCCTTTCATTCTTAGACATACAACTGTAGCCAGTGCCTGTGTATCTTTCCAGAAGTAACTCTTTGCAGTCATAAATTGTGTACTTCCCTTTCCTTCTCTTTGACAGTTGGTGTTTATTATAGAATTTGTTCTGTGCATAACTCAGATTGTTTCTTTTCAGTGCAGTATGTATGTAGATGTCTCAAAGAGATAAATGTATATCCCCTTGAATCTTTTATGTATGGGCATTGATGTTAGTCACACAATGCTGAAGTTAGAAACCTTGCACATATATCATCACATGCTGTTGCAAATGTCTCTCACTCTCACCACTAATCATAATTTGGGGCTCCATATTTCTTTGCTGTGGGGGCTGTCCTATGTATCATAAGTATTTAGCAGCATTCTGCACTCTTACACTGTAAATGTCAGTAGCTTCCCAACTCCCATTAAGGCATCCGTCAGATGTCCTCCAAGCCAAAATCAAACCCACTGCCATGGTATAATTTCAACTCATAGCACATTTGAGACTATAAATCGTTATCAGAGAAGACAGCCTTATCTTTCGTCTGTGGAGCTGATGGATTTAAATCATCAACTTTGTGGTTAGTAGCCAGTGCCTAACCCACAGGGCCACCAGCACTCCTTATATGTTACCGGGATGGGGAAGGGGCATCAAAAATTGCCTTTGGTTGAGAATTACTCTATCTTTAGGATACATTTCAAGAAGTGAGATTACTGAATCAAAGGTGGTGTGCATTTAAAATTTTGATGGTTATTGCTAAAAAGTTCTCCATAAAAGCTTAATATTTGGGCTGAGCCCCGGTGGTGTAGTGGTTGTGTGCCGGGCTGGGCCTCCTAGTCCCACCACCAGAGAGCAGTGATGCCCCCCCCCCAAAAAAAAGCTTAATATTTTATGCTTCAACCAGTAATATTTGAGAGCCTTCTCACAATACTTTCTAAAGTTTTTTTTGCTTTCACTATACTTTTGCATGTTTTCTTATTTTGTACTTAATCTCTTATTCAACACTGACCACATGCTAGGCATGTAGTACTTTTTTTTTTTTTTTAGGCATCATTGCCCTCTGGTGGTGGGAGTAGGAGGCCCAGCCTTTGCTCCTGTGGAGCTGGAATTGAACCTCCATCCCAGTGGGCCGCAGTCCCACGCACAACCACTATGCTACCGGGACTCAGCCGGCATGTAGTACTTTTTAAAGTTTTGAGTCAGTCTTTAAATTGCTTCGTCTATGAACCAGATGATGTGGAGTATATGCTTATTCGTAGTGATCCCTAGGACTGAGTAGGATTGCCCTGTCTATGGTTATAATTTACAGAAGCAAGTGTTCACATTTTTCTCCTACATAATAACTGGTGAGTCCAGAGCACTAAACTATAGTTAGCATCCAACTAGCGCTTCTCCTGTACCTTCAGATGTCCTATCATATTGACATAAAAGGCCATTATTGAGATCCCGAACATGACACACAGGCAGTAAATGTGCTTTAGAAATGCATTTTTTCTGACTTTATTCATTTATTTGTAATGAAAATGGCTTTCCCACTGCTCAAAGGGGATCACACAGTGGAGTGTCTTGAATAGAATGAGAGAAAAATGTTATCTAAGCCGTAAACTAATAAAGACCAGACTTACTGGTCTGATAGAGACTGGTGGAGCCCCAGAAACTATGGTCCTTAGACATTTCTATGCTTCTTTTGAACAAACAATGTCAAAAGGCAGCGTTTGCCTGGGGCAAAAGCTCATAAAGAAGGAAGAACTCGAAAAGAAGGAGTAATGAAAACTGGAAGCACGGAGAACATGAGAAGAGTGCGATGGAGTTGTAGGGATTGGAATTTATTGTCCCTTGGGTGTGCAGACTAGAAGTCCAAAATCAGGTGTCAGTCATGTGGATTCCTCTCACCTAGCTTTTGATGGTAGCCAGCAGTCCTTGGAGTTTCATTTTATGCCACTGTCTTTACATGGCTGTTTCCCTGCGTTCGGTCTGTCTCTGTGTGTCTTTTCTTCCTTGGTGAGAACATCACTCGTGGATTATGACCTCTTCTACTCCAGTATGACCTCATGTAATTTACCTGATAATATCTTCAAAGACCCTATTTCTAAACAAGTCCTTATTCAGAGGGGTTCACTCAGGGATAAGACTTCACCATGTCTTTGTAGAGGAAATAATTCAATACATAATGGATTTCCTGACTTAAATTAAGTTCTCAGTTCTTTTTCCTTCCAACAGTCTATTTTATCTCTTGTTAATGATCAACAGAATCAATAATAGTGACATGTATATGCTTCTTTGCTTAATGTTTGTTTGTGAATATTTGTCCTCTGTTAAAATTTACCACCCCGTATAATATCTGACTATGTAAAAGCATTCAACTGTGTTGACCTTAGCCAGCTATGGATACCCTTGAGAAAATTGGGAATTCTAGAATACTTCATTGTGCTCATGTGGCATCGGTACATTGGTCAAGAGGCAGGTAGGCAAACAGAACAAGAGGGTACTAATACAGCATAGTTTAAATCAAGAAGAGTGTGCATCGGGGATGGATCCTCTCTCCAGGTCAGTTTGTATGTTGAGCAATTCATCAGGGAAGCTGGACTGCAGGAGGAGGCTGCATCAGGATCGGAGAAAGGTTTATGTGGGATAACACAGCTTGCTTGATGAAAGTGAAGAGAACTTGAAGTATTTGCTGATGATCAGCCTTCAATATGAATTACATCTTGGAAGTAAAGAAAACCAAAGTCTTCACAACTGGATCAATACCTAACTGTGGTAAATGGAGAAAAGATTGAAGTTGTCAAGGATTTCATCTTGCTTGGATCCACAGTTAATCCTTATGGAAGCACCAGTCAGGAAATCAAATGACACAGTGTATGGGGTAAATCTGCTCCACAAGACCTCTTTACAGTGTTCAAAAGTCAACATGTTAATTGTGTGCCTGACCCAAGCCACAATGATTTCAGTTGTAACAGTGGATATCAAATAAGGAAAACCAAAGAAGATGAGGTATTTGAATTAAAGTTTTGGCAAAGAATATTAAAAGTAACATGAACTGTCAAAAGAACAAGCATCTGTCCGAGGAGAGTATAGCCAGAATGCTCCCTAAAAGCAAGGATGGCGACCTGTGGTCTCATGTATTTAGGACATGTTTATCAGGAGAGACCAGTTCCAGGAGAAGGAGCTAATGCTTGGTAAAGTAGAGGGCATCAACAAAGAGGAAGACTCATTGAGATGGATTGACACAGGAGGTACCGTAGTGGGCTCAAACATGACAATGGTGAGGATGTTAATCAGACGGGGCAGGGTTCCCTTCTCATTTCTACATGTCTCAGAACCAACCTGATGTCACCAATCAGCAGCAACAATGCCTAAGAGACAACACACAATTTCAAATCATAGGAAGTATCCGGACACTATGGTTCAAACGAATGAGCAAAATAAGGGAAAAGAAAACCTTTTGAGGAAGAAATGATAATGGAACTCCCAGAGAAAAATATTCAGAGACAGATTTAGGATCCTCAGAGAGAGCAAAGAACTGGATAAATGGATTGGGGGAGGGGCTTAGCAAGAGTAATTGTCACAAGCAATGTAAGAACAAAACCATATATTCAATGCAGAATGGACTCAACTGCACTTAACAACAGCAGCAGTTAAATATCTGCCAGTAAGTATGTGACCAATACACACTTGTTAGGTAAAGTTCCTTGGGGAGCCCTGGTGATATGTAGTAGTTAGGAGTTGGACTGCTAACTGCCGTGTCAGCAGTTCGAAGCTGCCAGCCACTCCAAGAAAGAAAGACAGTGCAATCCTGGAATCTCACAAGATAGCAACAGAACAGCAAGAAAGGTTTTGGAGAGGACAATGAAGTCCTTGAAACTGGTTTATTTGAGGCCCCAAAAGTCAGATTTGCCCCGCAGGTGGATTGAGGAATTTTGTTAGCTCAGCAGCGAATGCATCATAAGATGCATCATCTTTACTGAAAGATTTCATTTTTTTTCTGGAGAATTTTGATTCTTGGGAGAACTAGCCACATGATTTTCAGGTTGGCTGATATTATGCTGTAGAAGGTGGGAAGATAAGTTTAAATAACGTTTCTTGGTGCTGTGGCTTCCCTTACATCATACTCAATGGATCATGGTTGTGTTTATCTGAGGCAAAATGATACCTTGTCTGAAATGAGTAGTCACTGAGAAATGGTGGTTAGAATATGACCAGAGACGCAAACCTGTGTTGTTAATATCGACAGCTTGCTGCTATTTCCAGAGATCAGAAGTCTGTGTTTGGGGGTGGGGTGGGGGCTGTTCTTGGCATCTTGGATAGTGTGAACACTTCGGCTGCTGACTGAGACATTGGAGATTACACTCCCCTTGGGCCCCCCAAGAAAGGCCTGACGATCACTTCCAAGCCATCATCCACGCATGCAATCAACTTGATAGAGTTGGAATCAACTCGATAATGGTAGCTTTTTGTTTTTAAAATGCCAGTTACCTCTGACTTTAATAAATGCTTTACCAATTCAACAAGATATTTGGAAACTCACTTGATAACCAGTTTGCTTACTGTGTTTCTCTCTACTTCTAAGAATTTATATGAGGGTATTTTAGTGCTGGCCAGATAACTTGTCTGACTAGTTTACTGTTCTCTGTTCTGGAGGCTGGCACTCATAAACACACACTGGCAGCACAAGGGGATGGGAGGCGGGTCAGCAGAGGAGAGTTCACTACCTCTGAGGGCACAGAAGATCAACTAGGTCATGGACCAGCAGACCCTGTCTGTAAAGGGCCAGACAGTAAACATGTTAGATTCAAGAGGTCATGATCTCTGCCACTTAATCTTCATTGCTTTTTAAAAGACAGAACAAAAGGGCTGAGCCCCGGTGGCATAGTGGTTGTGCGTGGGACTGCGGCCCACTAGGTTGGAGGTTCAAATCCAGCAGCAAGGCTGGGCCTCCTACTCCCACCACCAGAGGGCAGTGATGCCCCCAAAACCAAACAAACAAACAAAAAACGGAACAAAACAAAACAGCTTTAAAGTTGTAAAACCTCTGCTTAGCTCCTGGGCCATGTAAAAACAGGCTGTAGCTGGATTTGTCCATGGGCTGAGGTTTGCCTACCCCTGAACTAGTTGAAGAAATGAGTTTATTGCTCAATGTTTTAGGGACATGAACCCAGAATTACTTGGGGAATTCTCAGTTGATTGTGATCCAAAGAAGACTAAATTCTGGTGTAGGGACTCGGAGTCACCAGAGCACTGGTCACCTTGGGTCCGTGGAGGTGGCGATAGCCTTGGCCAGTGTTGTCTGTGAGACAGAGGGCTCTTGCAGCCCCTCTCTCAAGGAAGGCTAGTCATGGTGGTAGGTGGAAGTTATGGGAGGGTGTCACCTGAGAGCTCTGAGGGATACCGTGAACCAGGAAATTAAATTCATTGCCTCTCAATGCACCTCACTTCTTTGGCATTTGTTGGAATATTGTTTTAAGTCTGGCATGCACAATCAGTTTGATCAGTTTATGAAAAGGAAAGGGCCGGTTTGTACCTTGGATTCTGAGAACACCACATATTCTAACACGTGAATCCTGATTTGCCTCTGTCCAACAGGCCCAGCATTAAGAAAGTGTTCATTTATTTAAGGGTAGCAGAGAGAAGGTTTTGCATTGCATGGGCTTTAAGACAGATTTGTTAAATTCCTCCTCTGTCACCATTAGCCTCTCGTAGCCTCAGTTTCCCCAACTGAGTTTCCCCAATGGCAGTAATGAAAATAAATCCAGTGTAGGGCTCTTGTGAGAATTCTTTAAAATTTTTCAGAGATCTTAAATCCATTGCTCTGTGACTCACAACAACTCTATAAGACAGGGTAGAACCTGCCCCACAGGGTGTCCAGGATTGTAAAATCTTCACAAAAGCAGCCTGCTACATCGTTTACCTGAGCAACAGCTGGCGGGTTCGAACCACCAATTTGATAGAAGACGTAATATGATTAGTCTAGCCTTGTCATGTTGTAAGCATTCAGTCAACATGAACTCTGATAATACTAATGTGGAAGTGGGGAGGGGGTGGGAAACAAGGAGGATCAGAAATCGGAACTAGTATTTGTGATTATCGAGTCCTGGTTGAGTATTTAACCAGCAGATACATAAGAGTGTAGTGGGAGCAGGCCAGCATGGTGTGTGTGTGTGTGTGTGTGTGTGTTTCCTCATTTGTCATATGGAAACGCTTTTTGACAGGTGGTGGAATAACCAAATAAGGTAGGCTTTTAAATTCTGTGTGGCATGGGGTAAAATGTGATGTGGCATCAGTAACGTGGCTCATTTGTTCAGTTTCTGGGCTCTGTGGGTGTTGGAGCAGAGGCCGAAGGTGATTGGTGTGCATCAAAGGGCTTTACCAGAGAGACGTGATAGGTTGCTTTGAAGATCAGCATTTAGAATTTAGAATGTACAAGAGAAAATTAAAATAGATCTGTAAGATCCTTGAAATAGTGGATTACAGAAATGAATGGCTAGTAGGGGGAGATAGGTGGGAGGGGATATGATCGCTACTTAGAAATTTTGGCACTTTCTTGCAGAATAAAAAGAAGTATATATATATTTTTCCCCTTTAATTTTCTTTTGAGGAATTTATTTTGAAAATATACTTGCTTGTGCATTCTATGTCTTAAGTTGTGTGTATGAATCTTCAGTGTAGCATTGTTCATATACAGTGTTCAACACAAAAAAATGAAACCACCTGTGTCCAAGTTTAAGGTATCATAGTGTACTCATAAAGTTTAACAACTATGCACCGGTGGAGGCTGAGGTGCTCTATATACATTGATCAAATATCCTATCAAGATAAGGTAAGTGCCTTATGAAATGAGCAATACCACTTGTGAGTAATGTAACTCCATAACACTCACTCAGTTCTATGGGAGTAGTTGTCAATATGTTCCCAAAAGCAAGGATGAGAAGGCAAAGAGGGGCAGGGAAGCTCTGTCAATGGGAACAGAATGGAAATAATTAGAATGCTGACACATTGTGAAAATTGTAACCAGTATTAGAAACGTTATGTACAAATAGTGATTATTAAGTGACACCCTAATTTGCTATGTAACCTTTCACCCACAACCAATAAAATCTATTTTTTATGATATGAAATGGGGGGAGCATGGGGAGAAAAAAGTTGCATAGTATGCCATTATTATGGAGTTGGAGGCAGGAGCACAATTGTGTGTGTGTGTGTGTGTGTGTGTAGAATTTCGGTGGAAGAGGATTCTGGGTAACCACTGAGGTGGGAAGGAGATTTACTATTAAAGCATGTATGGTTTTTATTTTTTTAATGTGTGTGTATGAGGGGTCTTCAAAAAGTTCATGGAATAATGGAGTTGAACAGTAATATAATTTTTTCATAATCTTTAAGGCCACTTTGTTTGTGTACACCTTTGAGAACATGTGAGTGAGCTTAGATCATATCATGAGCTGAAAATTATATAAAGCATCTGTATATGTTTCCTCCCACACCCCTATCTGCCACCTGTTGCCCTACCACTTCAGTCCCCTTGACCTTGATGACTTCAAAAGTTGGAACGGACTTTAGGCTTTCCCTCAAATTGTGCCCTCTTCCCCGTCTCCCTGAGCACACTGACGTCTCTCCTCTTGCTTTGTGATCTGACTGTGTTTCTCTTTTCACCCTCAGCTTTGGCAGCATGTGAACACCTTCTTGCCAAGAGCCCAGGTCACCGCTGTAAAGGGGCCCTTAGGGAGAAGAATATCCAGAGGGAACCCATGCCAGCTGCGTTTGGAATTACACTCGTCGCAGGCAGGCATGAGCCATTCTGGGCGAGCATCTGTGTCCTACTGGAATAGACTGCAGTTCTCCAGGTAGGAGGGTCCTGGAAGCAGAAGGGCCCCGGAGGCCTCTCCAGAGGAAGAATGGAGCTGGATGTGAACTCTACAATGAACACGATTTTCACCTTATGAAGAAATTTTAAGTAAAACAATGATTTAATTTCTACATATTCAAGTTCAGTTGCCTTCCGTGTGAATTGTCAGCAGTCACGCCCCTTGACAGGAGTTATCAGGAGCTTTCTGGCACTGAGTTGAACTGTTCTTGGTAATTCTGGCAATGACAGATCTGCAGAACAGATCGCCCTGGTAAATGCTCTTGAGTGGGAGAAAGAGTAAAACCTCTGGAAGCAGTGTAAAGCCAGCAGCGCCAAGAACCCTCCCCTGCTGCTCCTTTTCAGAACCTTAGCCTAGACTCGGATGCTTTTCCTGAAGATCCCTCCTGCCTCGTTCATCTCCAAAGCCACCCATCCTGGGACAGCCTGGCCTTGGGGGCTACCTCCTGTGGCCCTTCTCTACTCCCACCCTTCTACCAGCCTGTCACTTCAGTCAAATGATGTGAACTTTGGAATGGAGTTTGTTATACTTTGGGGACTGACTGCTTTTCCCAGGCTGGTGCTGTCGGAAAGGACCATTTGAAGGCCGGGGTTGGTTTTCGGAGAGGAGGGCACTGGCCACGCCTGGATCCTCCACCATGTTCTTGCTGCTGCCTTTTGATAGCCTGATTGTCAACCTGCTGGGCATCTCCCTGACTGTCCTTTTCACCCTCCTCCTCGTTTTCATCATAGTCCCAGCCATTTTCGGAGTCTCTTTTGGTATCAGAAAGCTCTACATGAAAACCTTGCTCAAAATCTTTGCGGTGAGTCGAGCTATAAACAAACGGCTGCTTCATAGAGGAGGGAAGAAGTGCTGCTAGAAAATAGGATGTTCTTATTGGGATGGATCGTATCTCTTTAAAGACAGGGAGAAAGCTAGAAGGCTGGGAAGCGGCATTCTGAGGAAAAAGAACCACCAAATTGTGCCCGGAAGAAAGCCTATCTTTCTTGTTGTGCTGTGGTATTGGTTTGTTTGGTTTATGCTGAGCATGGAACCTATTCCATGCTTCCACATCTCTTCTGTTTACTTCAAAGAGAGCAGGGTTAGAATTAAAAATAAAACAGAAGCATCGGTAGACTCAGACTCTTCCTGTATATTTCAGTGTAAAGTTGTTGCTAGTCCCTCAGTGTTACGTGAGAGCCTTTTCTCACTTTCAAGCATTGATCTTAAATAGGTGCTTGTGTTTCAGACAAAAGAATCCATGGCAATTCAGACAAAAAGGTGTTGTGTGTATTTTTCTTCTTAAGATAAGGGGGCTGAGCCCCGGTGGCGTAGTGGTTGTGCGCGGGACTGCGGCCCACTGGGATGGAGGTTCAATTCCAGCAGTGGGTCTAGGCCTCCTACTCCCACCATCGGAGAGCAGTGATGCCCCCCCCCCAAAAAAAAAAGAGAAGGATAATAAATGCCCTAACATATGTCAGGACGTGCCCAGTTAAACCACTGTTCAGCATGGGGCACACTGGCAAGGACATAGGTGAGAAATGGTACTTCCTGGAAGTTGATCCACAGACCTTAAATGTCTGCACAAAGATTTGTTAACTTAATTTGTATTTTTTGTTTCTGAAGAAAGATGACCTTCAGTAGTCCCCGAATCTTTAGGAATTCTTGTCCGTAACTGAAAGCATGGATAACTCGAGAAGTCAAAATAGCATAATAATAAATAGCATAATAATAGCATAAAACAATATACCATATTATTCGTTTATACAATAATCTCAGTTATCCCATTTGTTTTCCGTTTCTTAAAGTTTTGTGATGAGCAGGGGGAAAATCTACATTTTATTTATAAGAAATAAGACTCGGGTCAAGTGCGCTGCTATGAAGTGTTACTTTGCAGTGGGAGATAGTTTTCATGCATATTACTGAATCTAGGGATTAATCTAATTTCGTTTGTTATTTAATATTTCTTTAAGAATATGAGCCCTCCTGGGTTTCTAGAGTTATCTCATTTCTCTGGGCTCAGAGTAAGTCTGGAGACGAACAGCAGCAGCCTCACCTGGGCACACTGTTAGAAGTGCCCTGTCTCAGGCCTGCTCCCGGACTCCTGAGTTAGGATTTGCAGCTTAGCAAGATCCAAGTGATGCAGACAAGCTTTGAACTTTGCCAAGTGCCGATCTGCTTGATCTTTGGAGTATCCTTTACTCAGGTGTAGTATATCTTTTAATTAGTAAAGAAACACGTATATATGTGTCAGTCCAACAAAGTCTTTAGCAGGTTATGTAAAGTGACCAGATTTTTAACATTGGTAAAGCGGGACACCATTGACCGGGGTGGGGGGGCTGAGGGGGGTGGTGTAGAGGGGGTATATTTCCTTCCCGTTCTCCCACTGTTCCCTAGCTTGTGGTGCATTCTTTCCAAAATTTGGGACTGTCCCACCAAAAGTGGGACATCTGATCACTTTAATATGGGATCCTTGTGGACTATATAACTTCTGACTTTTTGTCATATGAGAAACATACACCAAGGTAGAATCAACAGACTATTTGCTAAGCCTTGATGGAGGTAATCATTGTGCACTTTCACTTAGATTTCTAAGCCAGGGGTTGATTCACGGGCCTGTGCTACTTTATCAATTGTAAAACATAGAAACAAAAGTTACCAGCTGAAAGGTTTTTTTACTGTTAGTTATTTTTTTAACTTGCTTCAAATTTTGGATGAGAGAGAAAGCTTAAAATCCAAGTATTTTCCCTATTACCTTTTTACAATGTTCTAAAAAAAGTTAATGGTGTAAACTCAGCCAAATAAATCATCATCATTGTGGCTACATTTTTCAAATATACATTCTTGTGGCTTTTAATGTAGGGAATAATTGTTACAATGGAAAATTGACTAAATGTCTTGTTAGACCAGTCCATGGAGCAGGTAGATAATCTTAAGCCATAAGAAACTCCTTACAGACAGACCATGTCATGAAAATCACTGGTTTAGAACACAGCCATTTAATAGCGGGGGTGGAAGTAGTATATTGATACCCATTTGTGACTTTAGAATTTTGAATTGCAAGAACCAGATTTGCAAAAAAAAAAAAAAAAATTTTTTTTAAAGAACCAGATTTGCATTCCTTATTTCGTTTATGTGGATCAAGCCCTCAGAGGGATTGTGGGAGCACTGTGATCCCGTCCTCTTCTGCTTCATGGATAACTATAACTTGGCTATAAACTCTTAAGGGGTAGACCAGAAAAAACTGGTTTAAACCAGCAAGGGCATGGGTGGTTCTGGAAGAGGGTTGGTCTTTTTCACACTCTGTTATTGCTCAGGGTTGATGTTCACGGACAGTAAGATCTCAATGCCCTGTGTCAGCAGTAGTATAAGGCAAACTGATTTCAGATCTTGCAAAGTGTATTACTTATGTGTGTCCTTGTAAAATATACCCATACTCGTGGTTCATGTGTACTCCTCCACAGCAACCCCCTGCCTGTTTTCAGTCTTCTCATCCTCTCCTCTTCTGAAACACACTCATACACAATTTTAAAGTTGGAAGAAAGTTCAAAGCTTATCTTGAGAATCAGGTCGTGGTTCTCAACCTGAACTGTTCATTAGAACTACCTGGACAAGCATTAAAAAGACCAACTTTAGTCTCCCAGGGAGAATGAAATTCAATCTCATGTGCATTTTTAAAGCTCTGTAGGTGGTTTTGATGCTCACCTTTAAGAGGGAGCATCTGGGTTCCCTTTCTCTTAAATGTGGACCAGCCTTTTTCATGGCTCTCAAGCTGCTCCAGCTCATGGTGATGACCTATGCGCAGAATAGAACTCCCTTAGGGTCTTAAAGCACGTGGCCTTTCTGAAGCAGATCTCCAGGCCTTTAAGGTGCCATGGGTGAATTTGAAACCCCAACTTTTTGCCAATAGTCCATAGCTTAACCATTTGTACCACCTTTGCGACCAGCCGTGCTGGCTCACTTAGAGCAAATAAGATTTGGTGGCAGTGACATCGTGTGACTTAAGAAATAGGGTTAGAAAAGGCTTTCTGGTTCTTCCTTGGGATACCTGACCCTGGAGTCCAGACACCATGTTGTGAGAACACTCAGCATATGTGAAGGGTTCCCAGCTCCCAGCTGAGGCTTTGACAGATAGCATCATCTACACACCCGAGTAAGCAAGCCTTTGGCGCATTCTAGTCCCTGGCCTCTGAGTCAGTCAGTTGATGCCAAACCCTGACAAAATAAATGGTCATGGTGTTTTAAGCCCCTAAGTTATGAGGTGGTATGTTACATAGCATTAAAGACCCCGCAAATACTATGTAGAAAATTTCAATTCATTCATGATCCCATAGCTTATATAATATCTTTGATTTTTTTTCAAGGAGGGAGGGGCTGTATTATCTTTGACAGTATGCATTCATATGTTTTTTTGGGGGGGTGGCACATCACTGTCTCTGGTGGTCCTGGGAGCTACCCAGTGCTGCTCCTGAGAGCCACTGCTGGATTTGAACCGCCAAGCCCACGGGCCGCAGTACCACACTCAACCACTTATGCCACCAGGGCTCAGCCCCATTCATATTTTTAAAACCAAGAGAAAAAAAATGTTTTTTTTCTGTCAAGAGGGCACTATAGACAGGATATGGTAGACTAATGTCTTACCTGTTCCCTGTCCTGGAAGAATTTGCTCAGCTAAGTTACTGATGAGCTTTGTGTATGGAGAGTCTTTGTGCATGCTATAGTCTTTAAGCCAGTAAACCAGTTTATTTAAAGTATGGCTTCCTTTTTACCCTCTCTACTCTAGGGAAAGCATTATTTGGCATGGAATACGTAAGCATGGACTTGCAACTGAGTTGAGAATGATTTAGTGAAGGAGAGAAAAGAAAGCTTGGGTAAAAGAAAGAAAGTTGAAAACAGATGGTGCATTTTTCCCTCCTGGTATAAAAGAGAAGGTGGCACTGCTGTGAGCCCGGAGACATGAATCTCCAAACTGCCAGAGGGGCTTTGTTAATGCACAAAGTAGGTAGTAGACTTTTTTTAACTGCTGCCAAAAATGAAAAACACTGGATAATGATGTAGTTGATGAGATTCAGCTGTGCCAATAAGCGCTGGCACTCAAAGAAATACAAATATAATGCATACATAGCTACCTCAGCACGTGGTGCCAGAATCCCATGACAAAAGTTCATTTGGACTGTAGGACTGGGTGGGTATCATTCCATGTAGCATTTGAAGTGACTAGAAAAGGATCTCTCTCATATCCCTAACCTAAGAACTGTCGATCACTGAAGATGCGGGCGCTTTAGCAAAGTGTGGTGAAGAAACCTGAAGGTACCAGGCTATCAGGAAGAAGAGTGTCGAGTTTCAAAGGCTTGTTATAAAACAAGTAGCCATCTAAGTCCACACAGAAAAAGCACACCAGCGATGTGACCCAAGGATTGTAAATAATCCAGTCCAGATACAAAGGAGGGAATGGTATCAGAGTTTACGTTGTGAATACCATTTGCAGAAGGCTCTGGGTGACATTGGAAGCCTAGAATGCATTTACAGGGTCCTCATGTGGATTAAGCCTCCAGTGATTTCCTTCAGACCATAGTCCAGGGATGTGAGTAGCCTTGCTGTCAGAGAGCATTGTGAAGTCCATTATGGCAGATGTGGTTAGGTTAAAATGTTGTACCTTTTTATCTCCCTAATATGTACTGTTTATCGGCCTAATAACCCATTTTAAATTTGTTTAGGTTTTAATATTTTCTGCTTTCTCATTGATTGAAGTTTTAGCTCTTATTTTGTCATTGTTTCTTCTGTTTATTTCATGTTTATGTTTTGCATAGTTTTCTGTATATGAAATCTAGATAGGCATACCTGTAGAGACAGGAATTGGATTAATAATTATTTAAGGGCATGAGGTGGGGGGGGGCAGAATGGGGAGCTAACAACAATGAATACCAGAAAGAAGAGAATGTTTTCAAATTGGTTGTGATGATGATTGCATAACCCTTCTTAATGTAATTGAGCTATTGAATTATATGTTATGTGAAATATGTGACAGTACAGCTATTTATAAAAGTGAGAGTGAGCCCCGATGGCCACTCCCCAGCCCCTCTGAGGGAGAACAGAGAGGCGCTCTGTGCACAGCAAGTTATCGTCTCGGAAACCCAAAGGAGCAGCTCCACTCTGCCCTGCAAGTGCTCTGTGAATTGTCATCTAGCAGCTAGTTGGCTCTGGGTTTGGTTTTGGTTGAGGAAAAGAGAAAAAAGCTTTCTAGAAAAACTGACTACAGAGGAATCACAGTGCTAGTTTAGGGACATTACAAAGTTTAATAGCACAAGAACATTGGGTGTGTGGAGAGAATGAGGTGGCGCCATAAAGTGGAGCTAAATCAGTTTAGACAGTGGGAAATCACTGAAAGGTTTTGAGCAAGTAAATGCTGTGACTGACAAGACCTAACTCCTGTGGACAGTTTGTTGGGACAGGAGAAGGGAGCAGTTATAAACAGCTGTTGCATGAGTGCAAATGAGGGAATTAGGACCCCCGAAGGAAGGTGGTGGCAGGAAAAGACTGCCTTAACAGGCAGCGGAAAGGGTGAGAAGATGCGGGGGCGGGGCACTAGGGCTGCAAGCTGGGCGACTGGAAGGATGGTGCCCCCATGCCAAGGTTGGGAAACACAGGAGGCGAGCAGAAGGGAGCGATTTGGAGAGTGAGGAGGAGGCATTACGCCAGGTGGGCACTTTTGAGAAGCAGTGTGTTTAACAGCAGTTACATAGAGGTTAGGTGCCCTGCAGGCAGAGCTGTTAAGTATTCAACTGCTAATAGGGTCAGTGGTTTGAGTCCTGTCGTATTCCCCTGCCACCCCACCCCGGCAGCTGTAGGGCTAGAGCAAAAGTGGGCAGTCTGCTTTCATACATATCACAGGTTTGGAAAACTCTGTGGGGAGCAGGAAGATCCTCTATGCCCTGTAGGCTTAAACAGTTAAGAATCAACTTATTGGGCTGAGCCCCGGTGGCGTAGTTAGTGGTTGTGGGGGACTGTGCCCACAGGGTTGGCGGTTCATGTCCAGCAGCAGCTCTCCAGGAGCAAGCTGGGCCTCCTACTCCCACCAGAGGGCAGTGATGCCCACAAAAAAAGCAGCAATATGGAAATATTATAAATTATGTATTATAGGGCTGAGCCCCGGTGGCATAGTGGTTGTGCACGGGACTGCGGCCCACTGGGACGGAGGTTCAATTCCAGCAGTGGGGCTGGGCCTCCTGCTCCCACCGCCAGAGAGCAGTGGTGGCCCCCCCCAAAAAAATACAAATTATGTATTATAAATAAGTAATAAATAGTCTTTTAAAAAAAGAGTCAACTCATTAGCAGTGGGTTTGGTTTTGCTTTGATTTTACCTAGAAAGTATAGGGAGAAGAGAGGCTTCTTAAAAGATGGAGTGTTTGCTAGGGAGATTGAAGGTGATGGATAATTGGGTCTCCCTCTTCCCATGTACCTGGGTAATAGGAAAATGCAGTGTAGACGGCTTTGCAAGACTCAGACCTTGCTCATGTGTGTAAGTTCTGAAGTTGTAGCGTGTAGAGGTGAATTCCTAGCAAAAGTATACTATCGACTCATCTGCATTTCTACAGGCTGAGCCTACCTATGTGAAACAGCTTCATGTTTACCTGTAAGTGCAGTATTGTTAGTTTCCTTAAACTATACTCTTCTTTGTCTGAAAAGCTGAAAGGAATTGACTCAATGTCAGTGACTTTAGTGAGAGACTGAATAAATAGCACTCAAATCATAGGAAGAAAGAAGACTTATTAGAGTGAAGTCCACTCTGACACAGACTGCTCAGTTTTATTCCAAGGCATATGAGAACTGTACTTCTTAGAATCACAGCTCAGAGAAACCAGTTGGGTTCCAGTTAAAGCAAAAACAAAATGCTAGCTGTTTGAATTTTACATATTGAAACTGTCCTTACAGACTTACACTCTCGTCCCAAGGCAAACTGAGCCTTTTTATTTCTTTCTTTATTTTTTTGTGGCATCACTGCCCTGGTGGCAGTAGGAAGCCCAGCCTTGCTCCTGGAGAGCTGCTCCTGGATTTGAACTATCAGCCCTGTGGGCCACAGTCCCACACACAACCACTACGCCACCAGGACTCAGCCAGAAACTGAGCCTTTTTAATTGCAATCTAAGTCTCTGAATTGTCAGGACAGAATGAGCGCTTTTTTTATTTGATTGTTCTTGCAATGCGGAGTGAGAATCAGTGGTTCTCAACCTTCCTAATGCCTAGACCCTTTAATATAATTCCTCATGTTGTGGTGACCCCTACCTATAAAATTATTTTCATTTCTACGTCATAAATGTCATTTTGCTACTATTGTGAATCAAGTGACCCCTGTGAAAGGGCCGTTTGCCAAAGGTTGAGAACCCACTGGTCTAGATTCTGGTTGAGTGGCTTGTGTCTAAATTCTGGGCTTATAAACTTGCCTTTATTCACCTCTTGGCTAAGCCAGGAAATCAGATAGACTTCTCTTTCCTCTTTTGTAAGTGTCATGTTTACATTCTCTTTATCTTCTTGAAAGATCACTTTTTATGCAGAGAACTAAAGACCATCAGTGACTTAAGGGTTGCTGTCAATAAATTATGCACCTGTAAGATGCTGATTTGGCAAGTCGTGTGATAAATGTATAGAGATGACTAAAGAAGAAAAAGTAGCCAGTGAGGCTGCTTATTCACAGTCAAATACCTGATGGTACTTGGTTCCTTGGATCCTGGTTTCATGGGACATCCCAGGTAATCAGTCTAGTAAAGTTTAGCGCTTCTGCACCAATTCCTGGTGTGTGGCATAGTGTCTGGAGTCTTAAAACTCACACTGAGCTCTCCGAAGCACAACACTAGCCCCTGTTCACCTAAAACAACAAAGGAGAAATGGAGGATGTGGACTGTGTAGCTAGTTCTGCTGATAAACAAGTGCCGCCTTTACCAGGAGAGGCCGGAGAAAATGCAGAACAGAATTTGTTTAATTTGGACTCGAGACTTTCTGGAGGCATGAAGGGTAGATGAATCCTTGAAATTATTACCCCAAGATAATCTTTAAACCTTAAGGCCAAAATACCCATTGACATGTTTTCTTAAAGCTAAGAACTCGTGTGGTGTAACTAGTCTAAAAAGATTTGCCTTGAATAGTCTCGCAAAAATTGTCTTGTCGGATCAAGTAATAGCAGCAATTCCTTTGAGACATGAGATAAGACCCTAGTGGTTGTAGAACTTGAAGAATGTAATAAGTCACCAAATTGCACAAGCTCTGCTGGACTGGTGTCTGTTCTGCTGTATACGAGGGGGTGCCTCCAGAAAAATATGGGGAAAAGCCCTCCTGGGCAGAATTTTCATGGTACATATTCTTCCTGCTGGGTCAGTATCGAGCAACTTGCTCTGGGTTAGTGCACCCTGTCACATCGCCTTGGTAGGTTCTCTGTTCACAGTGAAACTTTTCATAAAAGCAGTTTCACTTGAATCTCAATTTTTGTGATAGCTGTTTTAAGAGCCCCATGTGTGGCTATGAAACTTTGTTTCCTGCTCAGGAAAATGCTGCAGAAACTGTTGTGATGTTGAACACAGCTTACAAGGGAAAGCTTGCTATGGGGAAAACTCAAGTGTCTGAGTGGTTTTCTGATTTCAAAAATGTGAAATGTTGATTAATGACAAACCTCATCATTCTGGATGTCCCTCAACTTCCCAACGGATGAAAATGTTGACAAAATCCGTGTATTGTGCTTTCTGATGGATATAGCTTCCTATTTGGCGATTGAATATTTCAATATAAAGAAATGAATGAGTTCATGTTTTCACCTCTCATTATGTGGTGGTAAGAGAGGACCCCCCCCCCCACACACACACCCCCAAAGTCTGCTTTTCTTTCACTACAATTAAAAGGATTTTAACAGTGGAAGAGAGGCCCTAGAAACTTCTCTTTTCTAGATCTTTCCTCATTTGAGATTATGATACCGCATTATGACAGCCAGAGTACTGTACAACTTTCTCATACCATGTACATCTCAGAGACTTCAGGTTTGGCAATGAGTTTCCGTAGTGGCTTATGGAACATTCCTCACTGAAAACTCAGCCACGGGGTCAATTGTGACTCATAGTGATCCTATAGGACAAAGTCAGCGCTCCCCCCTGGGTTTTCAGGACTGTAACCTGTAACTCTTTAGGGGAATAGGAAACCTCATCTTTCTCCCGTGGAGTGGCAAGTGGTTTTGAACTCCTGACCTTGCAGTTCTACCAAGGTAAAAATTAAGTTTTGGATTTGGACTTGGATGTTTTTCGTCTCTAAATACTGCTTCATTTTAAATCCTGCTAAACTACGCGCAGGTAGTCGTGGGTGGCACAAACGGTTAGACTCTCAACTAGCCAGGAGGTTGGAGGTTCAAACCCCCTCCCAGAGGTGAAGACAGGCTTGTCGAGCTGCTTCTGAAAGATCACAGTCTTGGAAACCTGATGGAGCACTTCTGCTCTGATACAGGGTGACTGATCAGCATCAAGACCAGGAGTTCTCAGCTCATGGGTCCTGACCCCTTTGAGGGTCAAACAACCATCAAAAACCACATAAATATTTCACGATATATCTTGTTTTGTAACTCACTATGCTTTAATTGTGTTCAATTTGTAATAGTGAAAATAAATCCTGCTTATCGGATACTTATATTATGATTCATAACAGTAGCAAAATTACACCACAACGTGAGAAATTATATTCAAGGGTCAAGGCATTAGGAGGGTTGAGAATCACTGCTCTAGGCCGTTGTTTGTGGTGTTCTCTGATGGAAAGGACAGTCAAGGGTAAACGGACGACCCATTCATAAACATAATTCAGGCTTTTTTTACCTACTTGAAAATTGCTGCTTTCTCAGAATAATTTAAACCATTGACCTCATTGGGTTATAGACATGCTTAGTTTTGCTGTTTGTTTTACTGTTTTTACTGTTAGTTTTACTGTTAGGCAGTAAAGAAGGAATTGTGAGGTTTGTGTACTGTAAGCTAATAAAGGGGCTTAGAAATAGAGAGTTTGAGAAGTAAGGAGGCTTGGCCTGAGAAACTTGCCCACACTTTGAGTCTCCAACCTGTTTTCCAGAGGAGGCTGCTAACCTTTGATCCTAGTTCTCTGGGGGGAGAGGGGCTGGGGTCACTCTGTAGAATGCGTGCTCTCTTAGCTACAATCTGACATGACCCAACTAAGCCAGAGGCTTTCCCAGCCTGAATGTAGAGGCTTTTGTGGAACAAAAAGGCTCTTCTTATTGTGTTACCTTGTGTGTTACCTTTCCTCCCTAGTGGGCCACCTTGAGGATGGAGAGAGGTGCCAAGGAGAAGAACCACCAACTCTACAAGCCCTATACCAATGGTAAGACTGGGCCTTGGTTCTCATCCCCAAAGTTCCCTTCCAAATACTGTCCTGCATCCTTAAGTGCCACGCTCACTGTTCACGATAGAAAAGGTAGGGTGTCCAATTGGAGCCTGCCTAACACACTGCCCGATGGGATGTTCTTTTTTGCAGGAATCATCGCAAAAGATCCCACTTCACTGGAAGAAGAGATCAAAGAAATCCGCCGAAGTGGGAGTAGTAAAGCTCTGGATAACACTCCAGAGTTTGAGCTCTCTGACATTTTCTACTTTTGCCGGAAAGGAATGGAGACAATTATGGACGATGAGGTGACAAAGAGATTCTCAGCAGAGGAGTTGGAGTCCTGGAACCTGCTGAGCAGAACCAACTATAACTTCCAGTACATCAGCCTGCGGCTCACTGTCTTATGGGGGCTAGGAGTGCTGATCCGGTACTGCTTCCTGCTGCCACTCAGGTGAGGGCAGGCTCTGAAGGGAGAAATGGCTTAGGCTGTGTCGCCTAGGTCTCATCTCCCACCTCGCTTCCTCGGCTTGGCATTCCCATTTTAGAAAGAGGGCCAGTTGGGATCTTTTCCTGGCTAGTCTCGCTGCCTCCCAGAGGGGGTTATTGTCCTCTAATAGCCACTTGAGAGTCTGCACATTAGATAGTTTCATGGAGATACATGGCTTGTTGGAGTGGCGTAAACACGGGCAGAGAACATCGTGTACTTTCTGGCCACTCTTCTCTGGCATGGCTCATTCTTTCCTGCCTCGCAGGCACAGCGGTAATACCCATCTCCATTTCCCTGTTTTGAGCACCTCTTGCCAGACACCGGTACCTTCAGGCTCCTCCTCCTGTTGCTTCAAACAGAAACTGGGCTCCTGCTGGCCCTGAATGCCAAAGGGATGGGGGAGTGAAGTAGGCACCAGGTGCCCAGGAATGGGGCTTGCCATCATTCTTGCTGCCTGCAGTCTGAGGCGATGGCATCAGCCGAGAGCCAGAGCTCTCCGTCTAATTTGGAATTAAAATGGTATGCGTTTAAAAGACGTGCCTGTGTGACTTGGTGAGACCTGTCCAGAACCAACCTCATAATAAGATCTTGGGGGCGGTTTTTGTAATGCCCACTCTTTTTTTTTTTTTTTTTTTTTTTAACACATCGAGTTTTCTACACAGTAGTAGGGTTTGTTTGTTGCCATCTAACCTGTCGTCTTCCCACAGGATCGCTCTGGCTTTCACGGGGATTAGCCTCCTAGTGGTGGGCACCACCGTTGTGGGATACTTGCCAAGTGGGAGGTGAGTGGCGCTCTTGGGCCTGTGGCTGGGGGACTGGTGTGGGCCTGCTGGCTCAGACAACGTCTCTAGATCCAACCAAATGCAACCCAGTAGCGACACCAGCATCAGATTTCAGTTGCTGTTGACCTTCATCTGTACCTGTCCTCTTTTGGCCCTGACCCCTCATACACTCCCTATTGTAGAGGCAAAAAAGGAGAAAATTCATCAGAAACAGACTAGGACTCAGATGTTGGTGTTTAGGTCTGAGCATTCTAACAGGCCTATGCCGCTGCACTCGACCATTAACCTGGAGGTCGGCAGTGTGAAGCCAGTTGGTTGCTCTGAAGCAAAGCCAGCTGTTTCTGTGAAGATCGCAGCCAAGGACGTGTCTGCTCTGCACCATACAGGCCAAGGTGGCAGCAGCTGTGCTGATAAATTAGAAAGAGGGAAAAGATTGGAAAAAGTGATTTGAACCATAGGAAGAATTTTTTTAACATAAAGATCTGCCCCTCATCGAAGAATAAAAAGTCTTGTCATTGTGAATGAGGGGGGTTGCTGAGTGAGGACCCAAAGCCCATCTGATGGCAACTGGACATTCCCTCACAGAAGGGTCGTGGGGAGGAGACGAGCCAGTCAGGGAGCAGTGTAGCAATGATAAAGTAGCTTTCCTCTACTTCTTAAATTAAATGTGCCTCTCCCCCCCCCCCCCCCCCCCCCCCCCCCCCCCACTATCATGATCCCAATTCTACCTTACAAATCCGGCTAGACCAGAGGATGTCCATTGGTTGAGATAGGACCGGAAACACAGGGAGTGTAGGACAGATGATTCCTTCAGGACCAGTGGGGAGAGTGGCCATGCCCGGAGGGTGCAGGAAAGGTAGAAAGGGGGAGCTGATCACAAGGATCTACATAGAACCCCCTTGCTGGAGGACGGACAACAGAAAAGTGGGTTGTTGGATAGTGCAAGACATGACAAAATAATAATTTCTAAATTGTCAAGGGTTTGGGGCGAAGGCAGGGAAGGGATACTAAAGGCTCAAGTAGAAATAAAATGTTTTGAGAATGATGATGGCTACATGTGTGCTTCACATACAATGGGTGGATGTATGGATTATGATAAGAGTTGTACGAAACCCCAATAAAATTATTTGGTTAAAAAATCTGTTCCTTGTTGAACATTCTGGCGCTTGGCTGACCTCTCTTCTGCCTAGTCTGTTGAGGCAGTGAGAGTCTCACCTTTACCCCATTCCAGTTATTGACTGAGAAGGAAAGAAAGCCAAGAGACATCCTGGGTCACCTGTGCCAGAGCCGATTCTCGAGCCTATTCTCGATTGTGAACCCACTAAAATTGTTTTAAGCAACTCTCATCATCCTTTGTTTCCTTGCTGTAGACATGAAGGTGTTGGTACATTACAGGATTTTACCATACACACTAATTCTTTTTTTTTGTGTGTGTGGGGGGGGAGGGTCAGGCATCACTGCCCTCTGGTGGTCGTGGGAGCTACCCAGCCTTGCTCCTGAGAGCTGCTGCTGGATTTGAACTGCCAAACCAGTGGCCCGCAGTGCCGCACTTACCCGTTACACCCCCGGGGCTCAGCCCCTTACACACTAATTGTAAATGGAGCATTTTGTAGTCATGCAGGATTATCATTCCCTCACTGATAGTGAGATGATTCCGGTTCATAGCAACCCTGTGAGTCTCGGAGAGTGTAAGTACTTCTGACAGAAGTAGAAAGCCCTGTCTTCCTCCCGAGAATCGGTGGTTGGTTTCAAACTGCTGACCTTGCAGTTGGCAGTGTTAAACTGTAGCCACAGCACTGCCATGGCTCCGGATAAAGGAAGATGAAGCAAAACTCTCCCTGCCGCAGACTCCCTGTCACAGAGTTGGTTGATGCTGGCTCAGCGACCCTCAGAGCAGGTAGAACTGCCCCAGGGGTTTCTAAGACTACAGGGAGCAGTAACTGAATTGCTGGCATCAGCACATTCTCCGGTCATCCTCAATAGAAAGCAAACCAACAACTCCGCATCCTGTTGTGGCAGGTTTAAGGAGTTCTTGAGTAAACACGTGCACCTGATGTGTTACCGGATCTGCGTGCGAGCACTGACTGCCATCATCACCTACCATGACAGGTGAGTCCGCCACTGGTCCCTACATCTACTGACAGCCTAGTGGGGCTGTTTGGGGAGCGCTTCCGTAAGCCTGATAACGTGTGTGATGGGGAGAGTGGGGGGATGAGATTCAAATAAATTGTTTCACTCTCTAACTTGTGTTTCTTGCTGGCATTTTTTTTAAACCCAGGAAAAACAGACCTAGAAATGGTGGCCTCTGTGTGGCCAATCATACCTCTCCTATTGATGTGATCATTTTGGCCAGTGATGGCTATTATGCTATGGTAAGTTAGTTATCTTTTTGTGTTCGTGTGGCAGAACTTAGTGCTCTCGGCCCATCAGCGTTCTTTCTGAAGGTGTAAACACAAAGACATGCTTTCTACACAAGGGTCTCCATGCCCTGCACACGCCACCCTGTTTCATGTTGTGCAGGGGAACTCCATGCAGGTTTGCTAGGAAATCTACTGAGCAGAAGTAGCCCTGAGTTCCTGGAGTGTGCTTAGAGTACACCGTGGGTCCTCAGGTGACCATGGAAAGGGGTAAAGGTTAGGGAAGGAAAGACTTCAGGGGACTGGATTCAAGGGCACTGGGGAGGTGCATTTTGTATCACTCCACTTTATTATTGTTTTAGGAGTTTCGTAAATGTTTTTAATTAGATTTTTCTTGTTTCATTGATTGGAAGGAGAAATATAAGGCTCTAGGAGTAATAGAGACCTGCGATTAGCAGTAAATGTTACATGGTAAGAGGTCGAGGGGTTTATCTTGGGCTTAGAGTTTCTTCCCCAGGACTGGGAGGAATGATTTGTGAGGCGCTCTTCCCTACTTATTGGTTTTGTGTCTGGTGTTAGGTGGGTCAAGTGCATGGAGGACTCATGGGTGTGATTCAGAGAGCCATGGTGAAGGCCTGTCCTCATGTCTGGTTTGAACGCTCTGAAGTTAAAGATCGCCACCTGGTGGCTAAGAGGTAAATCCAGCAAGATGCCCTTTTTTCCCTATGATCTTTTAGGTCAGTGGTTCTCAACTCTCCTAGTGCCATCACTCTTTAATACAGTTCCTCAGGTTGTGGTGCCCCCCTACACACACCATAAAATTATCATCCTTGCTAACCCCCCACCATAAAATTATCTTCCTTGCTACTTCATAACTGTCCTTTTGATGCTGCTATGAATCAGCCAACCTATGTGAAAGGGTTCGACCCCCAAAGAGGTCACGACACACAGGCTGACAGCAGTTGCATAAAAAGTATGCAAAAGGGCTGAGCCCCGGTGGCCTAGTGGTTGTGCGCAGGACTGTGGCCCACTGGGATGGAGGTTTGATTCCAGTTCCACGGAGCAAAGGCTGGGCCTCCTGCTCCCACCACCTGAGGGCAGTGATGCCCAAAACAAACAAACAAACAAAAATATGCAAAAGAGAACATTTATGGGTAGTTATTGCCCCATAGTGGGATGACAGATAAATTTTGTTTTGCTTTTGACACTTTCTTGGTGTTTTCTACACCCAAATGTATATTGCTGTCAAATAAGAACATGTTCTAAAACATAGGCTATTAAAGTATATAAGGTGTCTTAGCATGATTTACTGCATTCATGTTTTTAAATCTTTTGGAATTTTTTGTCCTCACGTCATGAAATAGTAACTCTTTGTTTTTTTTTGGTGGTGGTGGGGGAGGCATCACTGCTCTCCAGTGGTGGAATTGAACCTCCTTCCCAGTGGGCCGCAGTCCTGCGCACAACCATTATGCCACCAGGACGAAGCCCAAGTAGTAACTCTTAATCCTATTTGAAATCTCAAAATGAATTAGTATCTCAAATAAAAACAAAACAATGCAGTAAAGCAAAATTATTTTCAAATTAAAAAAAAAAGGTTCCTCTCATGCATGTCAGGGAACGAGCTTTGGAGGGGACAGGAGGCTCCAGGAAGATCAGCTTCCACTGCACAGGATCCACGGTCCCTCCACCCACAGCTCGCTGGGGCGTCTCTCAGCTCCTTAGTGGTGCTGCAGCTGGGGGCTGTGACAGGCTCACCCCAGCAAGGCTGCGGGGCAGTCAGGCGACAGGCATTTATTAAGGGTACTGTGTACTAGGGCCACATTATGTCTATGATTTCCCCAAGTGAACAGTATCTGCTAATACAGCTTTATAATACGAATTTCTTAAATTGTGTGGCTTTTATAATGACGATCTGCTTTTCCCTCTCTTTATAAGGTTTGTCTTTCTGAGCCCTGGACTATAAAGGATAGGTTAATCCCTTTGTACTTGACTGATAGAATCTGAACAACTAGTGTCCCATCCAATGACTAGGTTACTTAGGGATGTGTTTTGTAACGATGACTACAGTACAGCGCTGTCTAACCCTGGTCTCCCTTTTCTCTTCCGAAGGCTGACTGAGCATGTGCAGGATAAAAGCAAGCTGCCTATCCTCATTTTCCCAGAAGGTAAGGGCTGAGCGCCGCAGAGAACTGGAGCGTGCCTATGGGGTTTACCTTCGGGACCCATTCCCCCAGCCCTGGTAGGGATTATGTATCATCAGTGAATAACTCCAGGCCTCCTTTGAATTAGTTTTTGAACTAAAAGCTTCAACTTAAGCGTGGTATAGAGGGAACTTTAGAAAACAGAGAATAGCCACAAAAACAGCTGTTGAATCCATTCCAGTCCCAGCTGCCAGGACTCCTGTTCCAGGAGAGCTGAGCTCCATGGAGTTTTCACTGGCTGGATTTTTGGAAGTAGATGGCCAAGCCTTTCTCCTGAGGGATCTCTGGGTGGGTTTCAACCAAAGACCTTCACTAAGGAACCAAGTCATCTGTGCCACTCAGGGACTCCACGGCAAGCGGAAGCATGGCAGAATTAGCCCTTCTCTAATATGTTCACCTGGGCCCTTTGGCTTCATGTAGAGTTCTCTCTGAGACATCCCATATCCACTGAGCTCTCGGATTTGATCAAGGCTGATGAGTGTTGACTGTGGAAGAAGGAGGACAGACAGCTATAGAGTTCCACCTCACTCTTTTCCATGTTGCAACCCCTTTGGGGATCGAATAATCCTTTCACAGGGGTCGCCTGATTCATAGCAGTAGCAAAATGACAGTTATGAAGTAGCAACGAAAATAATGTTATGGTGGGGGGGAGGGGGTTCACCACAACACGAGGAACTGTATTAAAGGGTCTTGGCATTAGGAAGGTTGAGGTCCACTGCCCCAGAGGGATCTTAATCATATTTAGTTCATATAGAATGCCTAATCTGTGGGGTAAAGGATGAACTGTGATAACTGTTTCACTCTGCCGTGTTTTAGGAACCTGCATTAATAATACATCGGTGATGATGTTCAAAAAAGGAAGTTTTGAGATTGGAGCCACCGTTTACCCTGTTGCTATCAAGGTACAAGACCTCTGAGTGTGTGTGTTTGCATCCGTCACCCCTGCCTTGAAGGGGTGCAGCGAGAGGAGTTGGGTGAAGGAGCTGGCATCCCCTCTCTCGGGGCTGACCCTCTCCAGCAGGGCAGGTGGGGGGCCTGACTTGCTGGAGAAGGAAATTGCCGAAAGGCCCAGAATCCCTCAGAAGGCATTGGAGGAGGATGTGAACTCAGGAGCAGCCAGGTTCTCATCCGTACCTCCCTGCCACCACCAGACTCAGGAAATGCCAAACCTGTCACAGGTTGCGTCCTGTCCCCTCTGTATTCCTTCTTTATAAACCTAACTGCGAAATAGGACACCCCACCAGAAAAGGTGGTTTAATACAGGGAGTACAGGGGCTGGGCTAACCCCAGAAAGTGTGAACATAAAAGTGGGTGTGGATGAGTGGAGACAAGTCCTTGCTATGGAAGCAACACCACTGAGTTGATTGGTGGTGTCATCTCATCCAACTAGAACAGTTCATCAGGAAAAGATGCTTGTGAGAGCCCATCTGACCTATCCCTCTGAAGGAAGTTGAGTCTCTAACTTTTCCAATGCTCAAGTGCCCTGCCAGAGGCAGGAGCCAGTCAATTTGCTTCTCACCCCACCTCCTCTTCCTCTTCAGAGCCACCTAGTATCATAAATAGATACATATTATTTCCCCCAAAAGTACCCAGACCTTACATTATCATCTCTTTAAAAGCACAGGCTAATGTCATTATGTTTACAGGATTAGGTTGAGATCCCAGATTAGGGTAAACTTGGAGTAAATTTGAATAAGTTGCATGGCAAATATAGGCTCCAAATTTTCTGCACAGGTAGGTTATGTTTGCTTTCTACAGAGCATTCTGCAGCGAGTTCTGACTGTATTCTGACCTTGCCCAGAGGGGAGGAATGGTGTTCTTGATTGAGCGGTCCGTACTCAGCCGCTCTGATTGGATCAGCTAGGTAAAACACCTGAACCAGGAGGGCAAATGACGCTTAGCTGCAGGAAGGAAAAATCTGCCTAATAGGGAGGCCTTCCAGAGAGGTCTGTTAAGGATACTGTGTGTAGGAACGTCGTCTGTCAGCTATGTGTTTGTCAGGGGTGGAAGAGTACGGAGTGGGAGTCAGGAATATGACTATGTGCTTATGACCAGCACACTACGAGATGGAAGCCCTGGTGACTCACTCTGGAGCCCACATCAGCATCACCTATAGCAATGGCTAAATGCAGAGGGCCAGACGCTCAGCCAGAGTTTCTGATCCAGCAGGTCTGGAAAGGGGCCTAGCATTTCTAACTTGTCCCTGGGTAGGGCTGATGCTTCTGTTTGGGGGACCACACTTGGAGCCACTGCTCCCAAGCAGTGGTTCTTGGTAGTCTTTGGGACGTGAGCCCTGGGGAAGGTTGGGGCTGCTCCTGAGAGAAATGCGTGCTCATCGCCATATGCATATATTGAAGCCTGCCTGCAGCCATCACTGCCTGAAGAGGCATTCGACTTGTTGTGACTCATAACAAACTGTGGGTAACATTGAGAAGAATGAGGATTTCAGAATACCTCGTTGTGCTCCTGCAGAACTTGTACAGGCACCAAAAATCACCAGAGAAGTTAGATTATATGAAAAAGCACATGGCTTCAGCATTGGATTATTAGCCTGCGGTATGCAGATGACACAGCCTTCTTACTCAAAGCCAGGCCTACGTGAAACACTTGGAATGAGGACTCAGGATTGCACTCTCGGTATGGATTACAACTCAACGTCAAGAAAACCAAAAGCCGGTAGGGGAGAGTCATAAAGGTCATCGGACAGACCTGGAATTAGCTGTGCTTTTTCTTTTTAAATTCTTTGGGGGGCGGGGGGGCTGGGGGTGGCATCACTGCCCTCTGGTTGGAGTGGGAAACCCAGCTTTGCTCCTGGAGAGCTGCTGCTGGATTTGAACCACCAAGCCAATGGGTCGCAGTCACACACTCAACCCCTATGCCACCGGGGCTCAGCCCTATCTGTGCTTTTTAAAGGGGTTTTGCTAGCGTTCTTACTTTGTTTTTTCTTTTTATTCTTGTTTTCTTTTTGTTTTGTCTCCATTATTGTTGGTTTGCCTACCTATATAAGATAGGCATGGGAAGCAAACCTGAAGAGAAAACAATGGGACTGAAGGTTCTAGAGGGAGTTGAGGGGAGGGAGTGGGGAGCAAACAATGCCACAGACAGGGGAACAGCGAGGGGATTAAAATCAACAGCGAGGAAGATGTAACATCCTGGGGGTGTTAAAGCAACAGCACTCTAGCTGAGAGGAATTACTAAGGCAGAAGAAGGGCAAGCATGATGGTGGAGCAGGAGGAAGGTAAAAGGAAAAAAGGAAAGATCTGGGAAGCAAAGCTATGGATAGAAGTATGTGCATAGATGTGTGTATTTATGTTATTAAGTCATAAAAATAGAGGTATTGGCCTAGGTACATATATTTATTTGGCAATACACTGAGGTTGTGCACAGATTTGGGGCCTCTGCTCAAGCCATTCCTCAACTCAAGAACACTTTGTTCTAACAACCTGGCATTCTGTGATGCTCACCCTCCTGGCATGATCGTTGAAGACAAAATGGGTGTACAAGCAAATGCAAAAAAAAGCTGATGGAGTCCACCTATCAAAAGATACAGCATTCAGGGTCTTAAAAGGCTTGAAGTTAGAATAGTCATCTAGCAGAAAAGCAACAAGCCCACATAGAAGAAGCACACCAGCCTGTGTGATCATGAGGTGCTGATGAGATTGGATAACAGTTATCAGAAGACCCAAAACAAACAAAACATATTGAGAACTGGGGTGGGGGTTGGTGGTGGAACAAAGATCCAAAACACATCTGTAGACAATGGGCCTTCCCGTCACAGAAGATCCACAAGAAGGGATGAGTCAACCAGGGTGCAGTATGGCACCGATGAAAGATGCAATCTTTTTTCTGCTTCCTGGAGGTTTCCTCACCCCCCACTCTCATGGTTCCATTCCTGCCTTTCAGTTCTGGCTAGACCAGAGCATGTCCACAGGTGCAGAATCCAGGGTAAATAAACCCCTCAGGAATAAATGAGGGTAGCAATACCAGGAAGGTGGTAAAAGAAGGGGAGGACGAGGGAACCCATCACAATGATTGACCTGTACCTACAACCCCACCCGCCCACTCCTGGTGGACAAGCAAAAGAAGGAAGAGCGATGGGTCAGTGTAAGATTTAAAGTTAATAATTTATCATTTTCAAGGGGTCATGAGGGTGGGAGGGAAAAAAGGAGCTGATACCAAGTGCTCAAATAGAAAGTAAATGTTTAGAAAATAACGATGATAACGTACATATATGCTTGCAACAATTGAGGTGTGGTGCTGTAAAAACCCCTAATAAAGTGATCTTTTTAAAAAAAAATACATAAGTTCAGTAATAAATATCAAGTGATTGGGCTGAGCCCCGGTGGCATAGTTGTTGTGCGCAGGACTGCGGCCCACTGGGTTGGAGGTTCAAATCCAGCAGCAGCTCTGCAGGAGCAAGGCTGAGGGCAGTGATGCGCCCCTCCCCCCAGAAAAAAATCAAGTGATTAATGTTCTTTCAGATACAGAACACATTAAAATTTAAAAAAAAACATTCCTTAAAAGAAAAAAAAACACAAAACTAAAACCCTCACAACTGGACCAACATTGTAAAGGGAGAAGAGATTGAATTTGTGAAGGATTTAATTTTATTGGATCAACAATCGGGCTGAACCCTGGTGGGCATAAGTGATTGAGTGCAGGACTGCGGCCCGCGGGTTCAAATCCAGCGGTTCAAATCCAGCCACGGCTCTCAGGAGCAGCACTGGGTAGCGCCCACGACCACCAGAGGGCAGTGATGCCCCCCCCCCCAAAAAAAAAAAAACAACAATCAGTGCTCATGGAAGCAGCAATCAAGAAATCAAGCACAATATATTGCTGTGGGCCGAACTGCAGAGGACATCTTCCAAGTTTAGAAGAGCAAAGATACTGTTTTGAGGACTAAGGCATGGCCCCCCACCCCCAAGCCTGGTGTTTTCATTCTCACTTTAAATGTGAAAATTAAACAGTGAATAAGGGAAGACCGACGAATTTATGCATTTGAATTATGTTATTGGCAAAGGAATATTGAAAGTACCACAAACTGTCAGAAGAGCAGACAGGCCTGTCTGGGAAGAAGTAAAGCTAGAATGCTTCTTGGCAGCTGGCTGCTGGATAAGACATCTTTGGACGTATTACCAGGGGAGAGCAGTCTCTGGAAAAGGAGTGTGTGCTTGGTAAGGTAGAAGGGGAATGGAAATCCAGAGGAAGGCTTTGAATGAGAAGGATTGACGAAGTGGTTGCAGCAGTGCACACAAACATGGCAGTGAGCCCAGGCCTGGGCGGGGTTTCATCCTCTTGTGCACAGGGTCCCTAGAAGTGGGCACTGATGTGCATTTTCAGCATGCTGGAAATGACAGTTTTTCCTATTTAAACTTCTGGAGTCTTTGAAAGGGGAGGAAGTCCTCAAAATTCCGTGGGTTTTGACTGCTGGCCTTCTGGGGAGCAGGCCAGTGCATCAGCCACTACACCCCCCAGAGCTCCTTGGAGTTGGCACCTAATGTTGAAAGTCCCCTGGACTGCCAGAAGAACAAGCAAATCTGTCTTGGAAAACAAGCTGGGGTCCTCCTTGGAAGTGAAGATGGTGCAAATTTGTTAGCAGAAGAGAAAAGGACAGCCACCGACGTAAAGTAGACGGTCACCAAAGACATTGTGTACAACAGTGGGCTCCGACATAACCGTGGCTTTGAGACTAGAGCAAGACAGACCAGTGTTTGGTTCTGTCGTACATATAGTTTAGAGCCTACATGGCAGCACTTAACAACTAGGGTAACCGGCAATCTGGGGTTAGTGGCCCACTGGTCGAGTGCTCATCTGCTAACTGAAATGGCCAGAGTTGGAAGCTACCGTGTGTTCTATGGGAGAAAGATGAGAAAATCTGCTAAAGGCGAAGTTCACAGCCTTGGGAACCCCCTGGCTGAGTTCTGCGCCCTCCATCCTCTAGGACAACTGTGGGTTGGAATCTGCTCAGTAGCCATTTCTAGTCCCATCAAAATCAAGTTGTTAGTGGATTTTGAGGCACTTAACAGCTTTCTTCACAGGAGAAAGATGAGGCTTTGTGTTCCGCCTTGAAATTGACTCGATGGCAGTGAGGGTTTTTGTTTTCTGATTAATGTAGCTTTTTCTTTGTTTTTCTCGCTCCACAGTGTCTGCCCAGTACAGGACAGAGAATCAGCTCTGAGCAAAGGACTTTCTCATGCTCACTTATATTATCAAAATTCCTGTTTCACATCTTGCTTTACAAAATACTGGAAATCTTTCTAATCGTATCTGTTACTGTATAAAACTTATTTCTTCTTGGCTTCTAATTCGAACAATCATTAGAGTTAAACTGAATGTCTTCATTTGTATAGATCTCAATATCTTTGTTTTATAGTTCGCTCTATAGGCATAATTACCACTTTTTTAATTCAGACACTCATGGAACTCATAGCTAGATATGACAGAGAGAGAGAGAGTACACGCTCACCCCCCACCCCAAGTCTAAGTTCCCACCTTAGGTTCCCTGTCAGGCATTCCTGTCCATCTCTTTGAGTAAAAGGGTATTTGTGCCTGACAGGGACTTCTTGGTCTGCTGTGGGATGACTCTCTCTCTCTCTCTCTCTCTCTCTGTCTCTTCGGGCAAGGTTTATATTTCACTTCAGATCACCTTTTTGTTTGTGTACTCTGCAGCTTCAACAGCTCACCCTGCCGCCCTCCGCCCCCTCCTTGTGGGAGAGCTCTTGATATTCTTTCACCTGTAAAAGTTCAGCTTTTGGGTCCTAAGTCTGTCTTTTATCATTACATAGACGCCATCCACAGTCATGTCTGTCCCGGCCCCTTAAACATTCCATAGAAGTTTTCGGGCATTCTTTTGAAGGACTCATTTCTTTTTGTTGTTTGTACAACTTGCCACCATTTCTCACCTGGCTTAAGTGTCACAGATGATCCCTCTGATGGGTGAAGAAGAGACGCATGGCTGCAGCTGCATTTCTCACAAACACTGTCACCCTTCTGCCTCCATGAGCGTTGACCGCCAGTGAAAGCGTGCGGCGAATCTGCTCGTTGAAGGGAACTAACTGCAGAGCCTTTCAGAGACCTGTAAGGTTGCGAGGTGCAGCGCAGCGGCTGCTCGTCCATTGGTTCACAAATGCTGCTGCCTGAGGAGGCAGTGTGGTGGTGGGAGTGTGACTACAGAATTGTTCGAATTGTTTTCCCCTAGGAATGAGCTCTGGAAGTGAGATTAGAAGTTAGTAGGTACATAAGGAAATCTGCCAATTTAAGTGGGATACATGCCAACATATTTATAAGAGAAATGACATGATGCTAGCTTTACAGGAGGGGGCTAATGAAGTGCAGGAGAAGTGGATAATTAATGACTGAGGAATGGCTCTCTGGGAAGTAGGTGGTGTTTTATTTTTGAAGATACTTGAGACTCAGTGCTAAAGCAGGTACACCTGGGGTGTGAGTTGCATTAGAGAGGGAGGTAATGGTTTGTGTGAGGAATCCTGGCAGAAAAGTCTTCTCTCCTGCTCTGCAGCAGCAGATTTGGGTCCTTCACGGGGAGGTTAACTGGAGGCTGCTGAACTCAGAATGGCTCAGCAGTAGAATTCCTTCAGCATGTTCCCGTGTGGAGTCTGGTAGCAGCCGCAGCAGTAATAACCCTGGTCCTGCTCCAGTTGACTCACTCAGAAAAATTGCTGTGAACCCCCACCTACTGTGAGAGCTACAGACTTCTCACCATCCAGCTTTCCATTGCTTCCCAGTATGACCCTCAATTCGGCGATGCCTTCTGGAACAGCAGCAAGTACGGGATGGTGACGTACCTGCTGAGAATGATGACCAGCTGGGCCATTGTCTGCAGTGTTTGGTACCTGCCACCAATGACCAGGGAGGTAAGTGTCCCAAACAGGGGAGAGGTCTCACTGTGCCTGGGAGCCTGGGTTGAGTGGTCTCATTTCTTTTTACTTTCAGGCAGATGAAGATGCTGTGCACTTTGCTAACAGGGTGAAGTCTGCCATTGCCAGGCAAGGAGGACTCGTGGACCTGCTGTGGTGAGTGGAGAGCTAGACACGGAGACTAAGTATAGGAGAACGTCGATTCTGACTTAATGACTCCCGTTTATAAAGAATCTTCCCCTCCCTCTTTTGGACAATTAAACTCACCCATTTCCAGATGTGGGCACTTTGACACATCTCTCTGCTTTCAATTTAGAAGGCCCCTGTGCTAGTTTGAGGAACCCTGGTGATGTCGTGGGGTATGTGTTGGCTTGTTGACCACGAGGTCGGCAGTTCGAAACCAGCAGTCACCCTGAGGGCCTCTACACCTGTAACAATTTAGTTCCAGAAACCTACGTTGGCAGTTCTACACTGCCCTGAGGGAACGATTAGCGGTCAACGCAGTATCAGTGAATTTGTTTTGTGTTGATGGTTTGTGCTGCTTTGACTGACTTTGGGAAGGTGGACTTGGAGGGAAGCAGGCTGGTCTGTACCTTGGGGGGCTTGTACGAGTCTGCTGGTGTGGTGAGATGTCACCAAGTCCATCCCCACTCAGAGTGACCCTGTGTTCAACAACACACTGCCAGGTCCTGTGCCCGCCTCATGGTCCTTCTTGGTGAACCATTCGCAGTCATTTTGTTGGTCCGTCTTGTCGAGGGCCCTCCTCGTTATCACGGACTGTAGTAAGCATGATGTCCTTCACCGGGGACTGCCCCCTCCTAAGAACGTGACCACAGTGCGTGAGACAAAATCTCCCTTTCTGACTCTAGTTCTCCCAAGACCGATGTGTTGGTTGGCCTGGCAGTCCCTGGTGCCCTCACTCACTATGCTTCACCAGCCCCGGAATCTGAGCGCATCTGTTCTTCTTGGATCTGCCTTGCTCGCTGTTATAGTTTCTAGTGCACATGAGGCAGCTGAAAATGCCACGGCTTGGGAGGATTTTTCATTTTCTTTATGTTAAAATGATAATTTATACTGAAAGCTGTAGTGTGTTTTATGTCCTCTTCACTTTTAGCAAGCAAACAAGCAAAGTGTACATTTGCATGTCACAGATTGTTCATGAGCCTCCCCCAAGCTTGATGCTGAGTTACTCTTCATATGGCTCACTTTCTCGGATTGCTTGCCTTCACATACAGACTGGATAAGTATGGTGAAACGTTGTAACTCCAACATACTCCTGTCTTGACTTAAAACTGCTCAGTACCCTCACATTCTACGTGAACATCTCTGAAGTCATTGGAAAGGCATAAGAGCCTTTTCCTGCACTGATGTAAGTCTAAATGAGGACCACATGCACCTGGGCCCATCTACAACTTCCTGAAAGCACGGAAATGAGTCTTGTTTGTAACCTGGGCACAGCCTGTATCTCAGTGAGTATAAACACATTACAGACCAGATTTTTTTTTCAAACTTAACTGTTTCAACTGTTACTTTTTTTTTCTGCCTTAAACCATAAGTGGACGGGTTTTTTTGCGGAACCCTCTGAAACACGACCCAGTCCTACGCCAGCTTCCTTGTTGTGGTGTTTGAACCCGCTGCTGCAACCACTGTGTCAGCTGTCTTGTCCAGGGACTTCCTCTTTTTCCCTGTCCCTTTACCTTACCACGTAGGATGTTCTTTTTCCAGACAGTGGTCTCTCCTGATAGTGTATGCAAAGCACACGAGACTAGGTTTTGCCAGCGTCACTTCCAAGGAGCTATGCTTCTTACAGGATTGATTTGTTTGTTTTTCTATCAGTCCATGATACTTTCAGTATTCTTCATCAACAGTGTAATTCAAACGCATCGATCCCCCCTCAGTCCTTCGACTTTTGTGTGCATTTGAGGCCATGGAAAATACCATGACTTGGGTCAGGAGCACCTTAGTCCTAAAGTGACATCTTTGCTCTTTAACACTGCAAAAAGGTGTTGACCAGCAGATTTGCCGATTGCTACTTCAGGAGCGCTGAATGTGGATCCAAATAAAACAAAATCTTTGACACATCAATTCCTTGCCCGCTTACTTGGATGTGGTCTATTGGTCCAGTTGTGAGGATCTTTAAAGCCGTATTTTCTGCCAGTGCCTTCAGCACAGCTGGGGTATCTTCCTTCAGCACTGTCCGTGTTTTGGTCATGTGCCACCCCTGACGTGATTGAGTCTCCACCAGCTGTTTGGGCCCAGTAGCCTCTGTGTTCCTTTCCTCCTCCTTTGAAGCTTCCTGTATCCTCCCGTGTTTTGCCCATAACATAACCAAACCACTACCATGCAGCTAACACTTTGTTTTTTACTTTTCAAAACATTTAATAAAAAGATACAAAGCAAAGCCAGCACTGCTTCAATCGATTTCTACATGTACAGTAAGACTGCCTTCCCTTTTAAAAAAACAATTTTATTGGGAGCTCGAACAACTTTTATCGCAATCCATATATACATCTGTTGTGTGTCAAGTACATTTGTACATTTATTGTGCTCATAATTCTTAAGATATTTGCTTTCTACCTGAGCCCTTCATATCAGCTCCTCATTCCCCGCTTTCATCCCCACTCCCTCCTCCCTCATTAACCCTTGATAATTTATAAATTATTTATTATTTTGTCATGTCTTAGACTGTCCAGTGTGTCCCTTCCCCCACTTTTCTCTTGTAGAGCCTTTTGATTGGTTCCCCATTTCTCCCCCACCTTCCCCTTAGCCACCTGGTGTGGCTACTCTCATTATTAGTCCTGAGGCTGTCCTGGATTCCCTGTTTCCAGCTCTTATCTGTACCAGTGTACAACCTCTTATCTAGCCAGATTTGTAAGGTAGAATTGGGATCATGAGAGTGGTGTGGGGGAAGCATTCAAGAACTAAAGGAAAGTTGTATGTTTCATCATTGCTACACTGCACTCTGACTGGCTCGTCTCCTCCTGGTGACCCTTCCATAAGGGGATGTCCAGTTGCCTACAGATGGACTTTGGATCCCTTTTCTGCCCTCCTCCTCATTCACATTGATAGGATTTTTTGTTCTTTGTTGCCTGATACCTGATCTTATCGACACCTTGTGATCACACAGCCTGGTGTGCCTCTTCCATGTAAGCTTTGTGATGTGCTTCTTCCATGTAGGCTTTGTTGCATCTCAGCTAGGAATCTTTAGGACCCCAGATGCTGTATCTTTTGATAGCCGGACACCATCAACTTTCTTCATCACATTTGCTTATGTATCTGTTTTGTATTCATTGGTCATATCAGGAAGGTGAGCATCACAGAATGTCGGTTTAATAGAACAAAGTGTTCTTGCATTGAGGAAGTACTTGAGTAGACGTCCAATGTCCATTGCGTGCCACTAACTCTTAACCTGTTGTGCCATCAGGACTCTCTTCCCCATGGAATTTCTTGTTCAGTTCTTTCATCCTGAGAAATACTTAATGTACTCTCCCTTTTTGGCTTTCCAAAACCAGATCTTTGCACATTTTATTATAACACATATCGAACTACCTGTTGCTGTCTAATGTTCAGCTCATTCACGTTTGCTACTCTACACTTAGAAGCAAGTTTTTGAATCTCTTCTGACATCCATTTAGGTTTTTTCTTTCCTTTGAATTACCTTTCTTTTGCCTCCTAATATGATGTCCTTGATGTCAGCCCACATCTCATTCATTCTCTGATCGTTAGGGTTCAAGTGTGTTGAGATGGCCTTTAGATTCAGGTGGGATGTACTCCAGGTGGTACGTGGGCTCTTGAGGACTTGTTTCCATTGTCTTCAGCCTTCACTTATAGTCCATGTCCACAGTTCATCTCTGGCTTTGTTTTGACTTATCATGAGCTTCTCTGTCATCTCTTTGCACAAATGTAGTCCATTTTACTTGCATATATTTCATCTTACAAGGTCCACATGTATATTTGTGGTTTATGTTGTTGAAAAAAAGCATTCCAAAAAAAGAAAAAAAGTATTTGCATGAATAAGATGCTGGTCTTGTGATACCATCAAGAGATTGTTGGCACTGTTTTATCACCAACGACATATTTTCCAGCTACCAATCCTTTCTCTTTGTTTCAATTTTTCCATTTCAGTCAACAATTAATAATGTAATTATTAGTATATCTTGATTGCATGTTTGACCAATTTCAGAGTATGGAAGATGGTGCAAATCTACCAATTTCTTCGTCTTTGGCATTTGACATATAAATTAGAATAAGAGCTGTATTTATTAACTGGTCATCCCTGTGGGGCATATAGCTCTCATATCATTAAGCAAGGAATGCAAGGTCACGTTCCTCCTACTTGTCCTTCCTGGCATAGTAAACCTTATGATTATCCTATTCAGAATGCCCAAAGCAGTTCATTTCAGCTCACCAGTGCCCCAGATATAAATCTTCAAACATCTTGATTCGTTTTTTACACAGCTCAGTAATCATAATGTGGACATTGCACATTCCAGTTACTTAAAATTTTTGCAGGTGTTTCTTCTCATTTGGTGTTGTGCCCGCCATGTCATCAAATGCAGGTCCCCAAAGCTTTACCCCATCCACATGATTAGCTACACTGGGAGGAACCCTGGTGCACAGGTCAGAGCGCTCAGAGAGAACCAGGTCAGCCATTTGAACCCGCCAGATTTCTCATGGGAGAAAGATGTCGTGGTCTGCCTCCATAGATACTTCAGTCTTGAAAAACTTCTGGGCAGCTCTTTGTCCAATAAGCTTGGACTTGACTCAGTGCCCCTGGGCAGGCTCCTTAGAGGAGACAACTCGTTCCCCATTGTATTTGGCCTTTATTTCTACTCTGTCTTGGTCTGGAAGCTCCACTGAAACCATGGGTGACCTTGGGGTATTTGGAATACCAGCTTCCAGCAGCACACGCCCTCAGTGCTATGTACCTTCTAGGTTTTGTGCCAGTCTGCTAGTGGGCACGCAAACAACCCTCTTCTCGCTGGGTAGAGATGGCCTGATGCTGATGTGGAGCGCTCAGGAGTCCTAGATTTTCCCCTGAGCTTAGTGTGTTTGACGAGCCTGGCCATCCTTTGGAAGGCACACATTCAATGATTGCAGTTTGCTTGTTGCCCACTAGGCAGGGGTTGGTGGTTTTTTCTGTAAAGGACAAGAGAACAGATGCTTAGATTTTGTGGCCTCTCTTGCAGTTCCATAACTTTGGGTAGCATGCTGCAACCGTGGACAGTGTATACTTGAATGAGCACAGTTGTGTCTAGTAAGACTTCATTTATAGAAGCAGGTAACTGGCTGGATTTGACCCATGTTAGAGAACGAAATAGTTACACAAGGGGCAGAATGAGGTTGGGACACTTCATGGGAGTAAGTTCATGGGAGAATTGATGAAAAGATAATCGCGTTCTTCCAACCAATTTTTTAAGCCTCTTTATATTCCAAGTATTAGCTTGGTAGGGACAAGTACCAGTTCAAGGAAACTGCCATAGCCTGTAGGCTTGGTGGCATGCTCACTGGCTCGCCAGGAAGCTGACAGTAGGGCCCATCCAGTGGTCTGCAGCCACACGACCACAGCCCAGGATGGGGTCGGCGAACTTTTCAGACTGACGAGCCAATCCTCTCCCTCCTAACAACTTTGAAATCACTCGAGAGCCTTACCTATGTTTTCCCAAGCAAATTGAATCACCGTGCTCTGATATAGCCTTCAAGTGTTTTCAGTGTGACTTCAGAGCCGCACGTTCACACTGAAAGAGCAGCATGAGGCTCCTGAGCCGCAGTCGCCGCCCACTGGCCCAGGAAGCCATGTGCAAGAGCTCTTCTCTCACAGGGTCATGGTGTACTGGGACCGCCTGCTGGCACTGGACAACGTGGCATGGGTCACTCTGGAGGACATTTAACTTTGTGAACTTTGTAGGACCCATGTCACTGCAGTCCAGGGATCGTGCAGGACAGGGTAGCACTGCCCCTGTGAGTTTCCCATGTTGCACCTCTTTGTCGAAGTAGGGAGCCCCCTCTTTCTCCCACAGGTTTCCAACTGCTGGCCTCGTCACCACTACCCCGCCGCATCAGTCCTCTGGCCGTCAGGGGACCGACAGGAGAGAGTTCCACATGTTCAGCCGAGCGGTGGGTCCTCGGGCTATGACCTTTTCACAGTGCTGGCCACGTGCCAGCCACAGTGCTGATGTGCTAGCTGACAGTCTTCTTGTATCCTCACGGCAGTCTCGTGAAGAGTGGGAATGCTTTCTGCCGTCTTCCAGATGAGAAAGGAAGACACTCAGTGAGGTGACATACCTTTGCCGGCTCTCTTGAATGACTACGAAGGGTCCTGCTGATTGATCCTTAGAGGTGGTGATAACTCCAGAGTTCAGGCAAAGAGTTGGAGAGCAAAGCCGGTGGGAATGGATGGTGAAGACGTAGTCTCAAGACTGGTGTGGGGCTGTTGGAGAGAGCTGCTCCGGCCCCAGGAGTCGGGGGAGGAGCTTGGGAGGGGGTTCCATGAGGGTAGTTGAGTAGGTGTCTCTGCGAGGTGCACATGGGTAGGTGCTCAATGACTCTCCGAACGCTGGCGGTTCTGCTTCTGCAAGGTGACTGCCTGGAACCCTGTGCAGCACAGCTGGGCTCGACGGGCGCCGCCGAAGCCCCTGAGCATAGAGAAGGAAGCGCCTGGGCTGCCTCCTGCTCCTCATTTGCGTGAACCTCGGACGTTAGTGGGAGTTTACTCATTGCTCATTGAGACTCGGTTTGTCTCAAGATAGTTTACAGAACTTTAAACGCTTTTTAAGTTTTAAATTGAGTCAATTCTATAACACCTTGAATATGAGCAGAGAATTTTTTAAAAATCTTAACCTTATTTTAATTTTTAAGAAAACAATTACTGCCCCCCCCCAAAAAAAAACAGTTATATTTTTGCCTTTTTTTTTTTTTTTTGCTTTTGAAGTCTTTACGAATGGTGATTTCTGGCCCCAGGATAAGCTAAGAGTTGAGTGTCTATGGCAGAAAGGGTGGCTTCCCTAACGGAGCTCAGAGGCACCCTCCGGACGGAACCCCTCCCCAGCAGCTGGGTCCCGGTCTGCCAGGAGCAAGCACACTGGGATCCCAGGCGGGTGAGAGGCGCCTTTGCTCTGACGTCCCGCCTTTCTCTCCTCAGGGACGGCGGTCTGAAGCGGGAGAAGGTGAAGGACACGTTCAAAGAGGAGCAGCAGAAGCTGTACAGCAAGATGATCGTTGGGAACCATGAGGACAGGAGCCGCTCCTGATCCCCCCCTTGACCTGGCCGCAGCCTCTGTCCTCAGACCCTGACAGTGAGCCAGCTGGAGACGTTGCTGCCGCCACCGCTGCCGCCCCATGCTGCATCCTCCCATCCTCGGGCCCAGGCCGCTCTGGACCCTGGGACCGCGGCGTCTTCAGAGCGCCCGAGCCCCGGGGTCTGGCAGCGCAGTCAGCCCTTGGCTGTCTGACGGGAGTGCTGCTGGTGTTGCTGCCCGGGAGGAGATGCCTTTTTGTTTCTTTCACAATAAGTCTATTGAAGGAATGCCATTAAAGTCGACTCTCCACTGTGCATGTTGTGCGGGGCTGCGTGTTGATGAAGAGTCAGCCACATTCCTGCCGGGTCACACAGGCCCACATCCTAGGCCCCTTTGCTGGGGAAGAGGCCGCCCCCTCATGAGGAGAGGCCCCGCTGAGGCCCGGTGGCTGGCTCCTCCCTCAGCATTGGCCCCCAGCCTGGGAGCCCACAGACGGGCAAGAAGGAAAGCCAGTCGGCAGGGGCATACAGCAAAAGGAAGGTTGCAATCCTGTGCCCCCACCCCTGAGAAGCCACCCGAGGCAGGCAGGAAGAGGCCGGCCAGCCACTGACTCATACATGTGGAGAGCTGGCAGTCACTGTGCAGTCAGGCTTTGGTGCTGGCCTGATGGCTCAATGTGTGTTACTGCGTGCCTCGGTTTCCCCATCTGTCGCACAGCTCCGGCGGGAGGAGTGGTGACACCTACCTCACAGGGTTGTTGTGGGGATCACAGCGGAGGACAGACCCGTAACACTCAGTGTTGTGAACACAGGTCCATGAAGCAGGGCAGGGCGAGGTCAGCTCAGAGCTGCTGCAGAGGCCTTTGCATTTGTTTTTGTGAGTAAATAAAATGTTCTTGGATGGTGACTGAATTGAGGGATGTTTTCCCTTCTCCTCTCCTTCTCTTGCTGGAATCCTTTCTAACATGTTTGGGTTTTTTGTCTTATCAAAACTGCCCTCATCTTACTTGAGCATAATCCTGAGACTGCCTTTGAGACTGCCTTTGGAACGAAGACTAATAATTTGGAAGATGGTCTGTTCGTGTCAGGGGAGCACAGCACCCATTCTGAAATCCCGGTGTAGATTAGGTGAGGGCACTGGGAGCAAGTGAGTGGTGAGGCCTGTTTCCTTGGGTGAGGTGATGATAATGGGAGGATAAGGGGCAGGGGAGAAGCAGGAGGCTCTAGGAAGGACCAGGTCCAGCGTGTGGGCCCCCCACCTTACAGTCCGTGCAGGGCGATCCAGAGCCCAACCACCTGGGTGACTTGCTTCTGGGCCCCCTGATTTCAAATCCATCAGAAGAGAGAGTGGCCACCATTTACGCACCCTGCTCTCCCTCTGTGACTCAGCAATGATACCTCCCAGAACCTGCACCTGTCGAAAGGTCACACCGCCGAGGCTGCCCCTTTGGCCTGGGTTGGGTATGTCTGGGGACTTGAAAACCCATTCCTCAGGCTGTTGAACTGATGGCGCTTTGCCGTACTGCACAATTGCACTCTCGCCAGCCCTTTTCCCCGTGACCAGTGAGCTGATCCCCTGGTGTGCAGAGCATAGCCGCACATGGCTTTCAGGGCCATGGGTGCACATGCCCCAGCCTTTTTTCTGAAGGGCCTCGGGTGGGTTTGAACTGACAACCTCTCGGCTTAGTAGTCGGGTGCTTAACTGTTGACAGCACCCCCAGACTCCATGCTGGTCAGTTCTGACTCAGTGGATGACGGGACAGAGTAGTGCTGCCCCCGGGGTGTCCAAGGCTGTACCTCGTTCCTGGAGCAGGCGACCTCATCTCTCTCAGATTTGGCTGCTAGTTTTCAGCTGCCTGCTTAAGATTTGCACCCCCATTATGCCGCCACCGGGGCTCCTTCCCAGACTCCACCTTGAAAGGCCTCCTGCTTCTCTGAACTAGACCCAATGCTCTTCATGGGAAGGTCTGTCTTCTACCCTTTTCTTCCCACACTTTATTATGGCTATAATAGGTTTGTGTTTTTGTTTTTCCTGAACTGTTTTACAAAGTGTTCAAGAAGGGGGGAAAAATCAGCCTTCATTAGAGATGATAAAGCATTCTAACGATATGTGGTATAATCCTTAAAAATGGGACTTAGATCAAGTTCCCTTTTTTAAAAAGAGAAACTAATGGCTTTTTTCTATTTAGCACTTTTTATTTCATGACTCACAGGTAATTTCTATATACATGTATACGTTGTGCGTATGTTTGTATGTATGACATATTTGAAAGGACTTCAAAAAGTTTGTGGAAAAGTGGAGTTAAATGATAATGCAATTTCTCAATGAACTTTTTGAAGTCCCCTTGTATATATTACTAAGGTTTTCTCTTGCATGTTTTGACAAACATGTATGTTGCAGAAGGCATATTACACGAGGCTGGCTTAGAATCACTGCTATGTAGGTGAAGGTTGTTTATGCTTTTCCTGACAGTGGAGAGAAAGTCTATAGACTGCTCCCACAAAAACACAATCTCAGGTTTTTATTTACTGCTGTCTTAGAAACGTCACACTGCCCATCCTTTTAAAATGGGGATCCTACAGATCCCCAAGTTATCCATTAGCTAGAATGTTTGGCCATTGATCTTTGCGGTTAAGACCTCATGGCACTTAGGAATAGCAACCAAAAAGCATTTAAAACAGTAGCGTCCAAGATAAGATTGTTCTGTGACTCCAGCAGGGATGAGGATGATCTTGCAGAAAACCAAGTGCCATTAATTAGTAGTACACGCACTGGCCCACCCTCCTGCCAGGCCTCTTCCAGTGGCTGTGTGGTCAGTGCCCTGCTCCTCACCAAGGGAACGGGCTGGGAGACTTCCATCACAGGAACGCAATCCTGAACTCATCGTTTGGGCTCCGGGGGCTTCTAAAAACTTCCCAGTCTAGAAACAGGAGCTGTCAGTTTTAAGTTTCACTTTTTTTTTTTCTTCAGAACACTGAGGCCCATGAGATTGAACCACACTATGGCGTGTTCCCCACAAGACCCCCTCGAGTATTAGGTGATTGGAGAGTTGAGTTCACGCTTCCCTTTGGGCTGAGTGGCCTTGTGGATGTTGGCCAGCCAACATGAACTGCTCCCCAGCTTGTTAAAGCAGAAACTTTCTAGTAAGGCTAGAAAAACTCCCCTGACACCAGAAGCAGGGTAGAGAAGGCTGTCACCAGACCAGAGCTCAGAGAAGACATTTGTGTGGTACAGAAGCAGCTTTGGGACGTGACCGTGCCCTGTCTCAGATCCCCACCCGCTGTGGCTGCTCTTCGGAGATGGCCAGGTTTGGCGCGGGAGGGGGCCAGGGAGTGTGTCCTTCCTCGGGAGCTGTCTGGTTGCATACCTTCCTAGCATCCCACGCCACTGGTGGACACTGACCCTGCTCCTTAGGAGTCTTCGGGATCTAGAAGTTCTGCCCTTTCCTTTCTGGAACGGACCACACTCTCAGTTGTCTGTGGACAGGGCTTCCTGTTGTCCCCAGTGCACGGAAACCCCGCTGTGTCTGCTCGGCACTCTGGGTGGCCGGTCTTGGGTGCTAGGCCGGCGGCAAGGCGGTGCTGGAAGGGCGGCTGCATGCACACTGACTCTTGGACAGGTTAGGAGACGACCATCCAGCCATCTGTCTTCCAGTGCACTACCACCCCCTCTCCCCCCAGTCAATATGTCTCTCTCCGATGGGAAAGTTAATAAATTTTGCTCTAGATTAAAAGTATTGATCATTTCATTTGTAAACGATAAATAAAAAGGGGGAACTTTTCATTGCACCAGGACTAGCGTCTGGCGGATTTTGCTGGGGAGATTGCGCTCGCTGTTAGGGGGGGTGGGCTTCTCATATGCATTCTGGCCGGCCAGCTGCATTGATTTCCTATTAGTCTCCCAGCACCACCCAGTAGCACATCATTTCAGTACCTGCTATTAATGGTCTTTTGATAAATAATCACTTGTAAGTCAATAAATTTTTATTAAACAGTGTGGCTCTTTGATTTATTAAAATCCGACCGTGTTTGTCTGGGAGAAAAGGGATGCTGAATTGAAGTGGAGCTTTTCATACATCTTCCTGACGCCGAGCAGTCACCGCACACTCCAGAGAAAAACAATTGCATTTTAACAGAAACAAAACCGCCGAGTTTGGAACTTGGGCCCAGGGAAACTTTATCTCCGTCAGAGGCTCACTCTGCAGGGAGCAGCCACAGGCCTGAGGGCGCCAAGGGGAGAACTTTGTGCTTGCTCCAGAAAGTGGTGAGGTACCTGGGCTGGACAACTGCATTATGGGATAGCACAGGGTTCCCAGAACAGCTAGCCTTTGCAAACAGACCATCGGGGCTCAAGGAGAAGCAGCTTTGGAGTCTTTTCACTGCCCCAATTTCCACCAAAGCTACATCGTAGGGCTGGAGAAACCAAGCGATGGTCACCCAGACTTTGTCATGTAGAGATGGGGCTCAGGGTTATTTTTCAAAGGGAGCCAGTCACTGAAGAGGGAAAAGTGTGTGTGTGTGTGAGAGAGAGAGAGAGATTTGCATTGGCATAAAGTTTGTTGCTAGTGGTTTGACACCTTTTCATTGAGACTGATAAGACCCAACTGCTGAACAGAATCCTTGGGCCAGTAAAAATATATTTTTGTATAATGTATTTGTTATCAGGAGTGAATCGTTAGAACTCCTTGACCTGGGCCGCTCCTGTGGCCTTGTGTGTTTGTGGCCGTGGGTACCACAGGCCGTTCCTTTGAAAGCTGGGAGAGTTATATAAAAAAGTTCAGCCAAGGACGCAAATGGTTCTCAGCTCGGCTGCAAGGTTGTTCCATGTCGGATTTCCTCCTCCATTCTGAGTCCCAGTGCTGACGCTACTGCCTCCCGGCACCTTACAGGGGCCCCCAGGAAGTCCAAAGGAAGCCCAGGCCCACAGACATCCACTGTCCCTCACAGCACTGGGCTGCAAGAGGGGAAGCCATCTCTTTGAGGGACTGGCTAAGAGCTGGACTGCCCTTCAAAGGACCCATGGGCCTGTGTACTATCTGTTAGGGATGTGTGATGATGTGGCTGTAGGGGGCCACAGAGATACATGGGGTAGTTCGGGGTATGACTTTCCAAAACATGAACAACAATAAATACCTTTTGCATCTTTTTTTTTTCTTTTTGAGGTGTCTTGGACTTTTACCTTTTGCATTTTTACAAGTGCAAAATTCGAGTCTCGTTTCAAGGTGAAGCTGAGAAGACTTCCAAAATGTCTCACTTGGGGGTCCACCTCTCAACTTGGTGGGTTCCTCTCATCTCAAGCCCCCTTGTCTTTACTCCTCCGCCCTGCTGTCAGCAGCACCTGGGTGGGGACGTGGGAGGAGAGTGACCAGGTTAGACGGGGACATGGGCACATGGGCGTGGGGTGGGGGACTTCTCTGCAGGTTCTATTTCTAGTTATGGGTTGGGGAGAGTGGCACGAGGTTGGCACATTCTTTATGACACAACCAGCAGGTACATGCACCGCCTGTTGCTAGACCTGGGCAGTGGTCGGGGAGGGCCGTGGAGACTGGGAGGACCTGTCTCCATGGCAGTCAAGGAGAGGACCTAGAGTGACCGGCACCTGATCGTCTGTGAAATCTCTGTGAGAGGGTGCCTCCTGCCCAAGGCCTCAATCCCAGAGCACAGCAGACTGTTGTTGCTACGGGCAGGAAAATTCCTGCCCACCTGACCACACCCAGACTTGTAGGTACCTGGCTCTGAGACCCTCTCTGCTCGTTTTCTCTCTTTTGGGGCTGCACACAACCTTCCTCCTCTCTAGCTGAGGATCAGACTGGGAATGTGAGATGTACTGGCCAGGTCCTGCCTCTGCAGCACAGCTCAGGGGAGCCCCCGGCCCCTTGTTGGGGTCCCTGGTTTCCTCCTCTGCCTGCAGCGGAGCTGGGGCTGGGCTGCCCACACTCAGATTGATCCGCCGGCCGTGATTTGTCATCTCTCCGAGGCAGGCACTGTTTTCTCTTGCTTCAGGAGGCCCTTTCGACACCTGCTTTATTTTTCTTCCTGCGCTGACGTGACGGGAGACAGGTGTTAAACTACTTAATCACTTTAAAATTGTTTTAATTTTCTGTTTTTTATTGATCTCTCCAGCACCAATTAATCAGCTCACTGGACCAGGCAGTTAGTACATTAAAAATTGTCAGGGAGGCCGTGCGTCTTGCAAAATGTCTAAAAAATATTCGGCTAGCAAATTTCAGTTTTCCTTGGGCCCACCATGTCCCAGCGAGAAGGGCCCTGCTCCTTGGCCATGGTGTGAGGCTGTGGGGTCGTGGGCAGCCAGACTGCAGAGGGAACTCCGGCCGAGGGCCACAGAAGCAGATGCCCCCTTTGTACTTCTCATTTGCCGTCTGTCCTTCGGCTCCTGACCCCGCTGGCACTCACACCCTTGGGTCTCCTTTCCCCGAGGGTGTGGGGAAGTTTGTGCGGAGAGTCTGTCCTCCGGCTCTCTGTGTCCTGGTGCTGAGGGGAGTGGGTCTCACGGGTCGGTGGCTGCCTTGTGGTTTGGGCTTAAACCCACGGCCAGTTTTCCTCTCGCTGGGACGGCTGCATGCTGACATGTCCTTCCGACGAAGCCAAGGCCATCTCCCCTGGGACAGGGCCTCGCTAAACTTAGAAAACCTTTGTCGGTTGGCAGGTAGGTGCCTGTGGATCACGTTGCCTCGTCGCTGACACTCCCGTGACAGGCCTGAAGCCCTCCCGTGGAATGTTCTAGGCACTCGCCATCCTCAGTCACCTGGTCCTGGGCTGCAAACCCTGGCCATTTGTCTTCCGATATCCCGTGAAAAGGACGGACGTGCTGCTGCCTTGGCTGCCCTTTCTAAACCGCGGACAGCACAGCGTCACCAGGGAC
>PVJH01008001.1:0-88476 GCA_004026705.1 Nesogale talazaci | reverse complement strand
CATCGATGGTCTATATACTTTCGACTTCTCTGTCCTCTTTAGGAACACATCCCTGACAGACTCCACTAGAATAATTTGATCTGAAACCTCCTTCCCTCACCCCCTCAAACTGAACTTTATCATAAACACTCTAGTCGAAGATTAAAGAAAGTGGAAAACTCCCATGTGCTCTAAGGCTGAAATGACTCACTTTGCCTTTGTGAAAGAGCATTAATGCAAGTTTTGTCTTATCTCTAATCTGAAATGTGAATGTGAATAGGGTCTCACCGCCTGAATTGTTTATCTGAACAAATTAATAACCTATGCATCTTGGCCTAAAAAACTGTTGTCTGCATGTATTCTTTCATTTTTGTAACAGTGTTTTAAATTCTATACCAGTGGCTAAATTAATGGTAATATCAATAGAACCACCATATGCCCCAGGGGAATGATTTATAATGACCTTCAATAAAATAATAATGATAATGTCTTTTTTAAAAATAATGTCTTTAAAGTGAATCAGGGGCATACCATATATGCTTGAGTATAAACCGCCTGGAATATCAGCTGAGGCACCTAATTTTATCACAAAAGCTGCATTAAAAATGTGCTGGAAAAACTTGGCTTCTACACGAGTCTATATGGCATATATAAACCATAGACATATGAATGGATTTTGAGTTCACACTAAATCATAGTTCCAATCTAAGAACAATTCGTTCGTGTGATGTGACCCATATGAATACCTACCCCCATGAATTGATCACTGAAGATACAGAGGCAGAAGGAAAGTATGGTGAAAAAAGCAGATAGTATCCTTCTGTTAGGAAGAATAGCATCTGGGGTCTTAAAGCCTTGTTTTAAAACAAGTAGCCATCTAAATGAGGCATCCACTAAGCCCACATGCAAGAAGCACACCAGCATGTGTGATCGAAGAATTGTGAACAGTAAAATCCAAACCTGGAAGAGGGAGAAACAGAACTTAAATTCTAAACACATTTAGAATTTGTGTTTGACCTGAAGAAAGTTTGAGGTGACAGTGAAAGCCCAAAACCCATTTTCAGAGTTTCCCATGTGGATCAAGCCACCGGTGCAATCCTTTCTGACTATAGACCAGAGATGGAAAAGTTCTTGCTACGAGGCAGTACATTGCAAGGTGCATTGCTGTCATTGTAGTCAGGTCGAAATAGGACACCTTATCAGTGATCTCCCTCTTGATCCAATGTATAATTGTTTCAGTGTTTAGTATTTTTGCTTATTTACCAACTGAGGTTTTCCTTCGTTCATCATGTCATTGTTGGGCCATGTGTGAGCTGTCTTGATTTTTACATGATATTCCACATATGAGACCCAGATGAGGTAAAGGTAGAGAGACAATAACTGCATCAATGGATTCACAGAGACATGACGGAGGAGGATGGCAGGAAACAAGGAGTTAGCAGTAAGTACCAGAAAGAAGAACGGTCCTGGAATGGAATGTTGTGGTGGCAGCACACCTCCTAGGAATGTGATTGAATATTGACGTGTATGGGATGTGCATGGTATGTTGGCAAAACTGTTCTGAAAAGTAAGCTTATTCTTAAAAGCAATTCATTCAACGCCTTCTCCAGAGCCTTGAAAGGGACAGAGCGGAGAGTGACTGCTTACCTTCATCACCTGAGAGCCTTACTCCTCTGGAAGAAAGATCTGTCTAAGCCATGATGCCTCCAGTGTTCCCCAACCTAAGGCACACTCCAAGGAAGCCAAGAACAGTCCCTGGGGTATACTGAGTGCACTCCACTCATCACCATCAGTGAGCCTCCTTATCTGGGACTTGAACATCTCCCAGCCACCACCCTCTAGTCGGGCAATTAATGGGAGCTGGGCTAGTATATCTCTGCCCTCATCGGTGAAGAATCCTTCTTATATACTCACCCCTCGTTTTATGAGAAGAACGGTCACACTGCGATGACTTTCTTTCCTCATTTCCCAAGGGGGTTCTTGATTTTAAGAGGCCACCCCTCAGCATATCACCATTTTATTTCTGTTTCAGAATGCTACTCATGCTTTACTGATGTTCAATATTATTAAAAGGGCCTTCTTCTTCCTGTGTATATGAATGCTCTACCCAAACCTTACTGATCTTGACCTTCCTCATTCGTAGACCAAAAAAAAATTTGAAACGTAAAGAACAAAACCGTTTACTCTCTAAACTCACAAAAATTTTACTTTTTCTCTATACTAATTCTACGTGGCTTTCCTCTCCTGTTATTGAATTTTCAGAAGCGAGGGGAGGGAATTGTGTTTGATAGATGCCATGGAGAAAATGAAGCTTATGATAGTGTATTTGCTAATGAGTATGGAACAGTGAGTCGTGAGACACACAATCGAAAACTTCCTTTCTTCCTTCAGAAGTCATAAACATTTCTTTTCTCTTACCCCGAGCCCTTTTCAACCCTAAATAAATAGATTGAACTCCAAATAATCTATATTGAAACTCCAAGAGAAAAACAAGACACACACACACAAACCCACAAGCCTGTTGCCATAGTGTAAATGACGACTCATGGTGACCTCACGTGTTACAGAACACAACTGTGTGATACAGTTTTCTTAACTCTATCTTCAGTCTTCCTTCCAAAGAAAGACAAACGGCTAACTCTTCTCAACCTGGACACCCTCCTAAACTCATTCCATATTACTCTCACAACCTCATTTTTCATTCTTTCTGGTATGTGTGTTTTAAAGAGGAGCATGTGTTACTTTTATGGTATATAAAATAAGTTCTTATTTAAAATCTTTTCATTGATACAGTAGAAACCAAAAAGAGGCAGACAGTCTGACCAAACGAATGCTTTCTCTTTCCTTCTCTAGACACACTCGAGACTAGTTGCTAAGAGAAGCAATGCCCAATCACTTGTGTCATACATAGGTTGGATTTCAGTATCACCTTTCTGCCAATCCTTCAGTATCACATTTTAGCTTACTGTTTGGGGTCTCGTGTCTTTGAAATTCAGCTCTCAATTCATTGTATGTGTGTATGCACAGTTCGTTCCAGACTGTCTGTCAGAAGAACACTTCTTTCTAAATGAAGAAAAGTGTTCCTTGTGAATGCCAAGATTATGTGAGGAATCATAACATGGTATTAGTAGTTCTTCATTTCTGCTGTGTGATTGTTGTAAAGACGAAAATCAAGGCAAGTTGTGGCATTACAACCTCTGGTCGGGCACACACCACTTGTACCTTTTGAATGATCATGAACTGTGCTTTGCCAGCTTTTAATGAAGGTGACAAGTCTTGGCTCAGAAAAGAAATTCAGTGAAGTGTCAGCTCCATCAATAAGCTCTATGGAAAAGTAATTCATTTTTAATGGAAATTCTGTTTACAAAATAGACTAGGTATATAACCAAACTCTAAGAGGAGATAACTCACTCAAGCAAAAAGACTGCATACTTAATAGAAGAAAACAAAACCAAAGTAGAACACATTGTACTTATGGAAATGAAGAGCATACTGTCCCCGGATTATGGAAGTTCTATTTCTATATAACTTGTAGTTATGAAACAGCCCTCATGAAGACTATTATACTGAAAATATGGTATACAGAATGGTTCATAATAACAAATGGTTCATAATAACAAATGAATGCTACTTTGAGACACACACACACAAACCCACCAAAACATTATCATTAAAAATAAAATTATATAGTTCCATGGTATGAATGGAAGAATCAATGATAATAATAATTATTATTAAAGTAAAGATGCTTTAGTGTATCTGGAAGTTTTTCTTAAGGGGCTCTCGAGGCATTGTGGGCTATGAATTGGGCTGTATGTTAGTCTGGGTAAACTAGAGAAACAAATTCATGGACACGTATGTGCATAAGAAAGAGGTTTATATACAAGAGCAATTGAACATTGAGAAAACATCCCAACCCACTCCAGATCAATTCCAAAAGTCCTATATTATCCCAGATATCTGATACCAATCTATAAAGTCCTCTTCAGACTCACGAAACACATGCAATGATGCTAAATGCAGGAAGATCACAAGCCAGTGGGTGGGAAGTCTTGTAGATCCAGTGGCATTGTAAGCATCTCAGCCTTCGCAGCTGAGGCAGCTATGTGGCAGCCTCCACATAGCTTCTCCAGCATCAGGGTGGGTCCATGTGGCTTCTTCTCAGGATGTCTCAAAGGGAGTGAACACAGAGAGAGTCTCTCGCACCTTCAAGAAGGAAATCTCTAGGAGTTCCCAGAGTTCTCAGGAGAAGGTCATATGCAATGAGAGACCTAGACTAGGTCTCTCTTCACTCTTATTCCTCTCAAGTCCCAAATTGACACCAGATTATGGAACTACAACAGGCTGCTAATTGCAAGATCAGCAGTTCCAAACTTCCAGCCACTCCATGAGAGAAAGATGAGGCATTCCATTCCATTTACCATCTCTGAAACCCACAGGGAGCAGTTCTACTTAATAGAGTAACTAGGAGTCAAATTAGACTGAATGATAGTGAATTGGGTTGTTCTTTGTTTTGTTTTCCTTTGGGAAGTTTTTCTTCCATGTTTTTATTTGCGGGGGTAGGGAGGGGGTTCATCACTGCCCTCTGGAGGTCGTGGGAGCTACCCAGCCTGGTTGCTGCTGGATTTGAACTGCCAAGCCAGTGGGCCACAGTCCCATGCTCAACCACTATGCCACCAGAGCTCAGCCCTCTTTCATGTTTTTTTTAAAAATAATTTTATTGAGGGCTCTTACAGCTATTACAACATTCAGTACATCATCTGTATCAAGCACATTTGCACACATGTTGCCACATACATTTCCAAACATTTTCCACTTGAGCCCTTGGTGTAAGTTCCTCTTTTTTACAATTTTTAAAAAAAATAATTTTATTGGGGGCTATTACAGCTATCATAACATTCAGTATACCATCTGCATCAAACACATTTGCACACATGTTGCCACATACATTTCCAAATGTTTTCCACTTGAACCCTTGGTATAAGCTCCTCTTAAAAAAAAAAGAGCTATCCCCTACCCTCACTTTTTTTTAATGAATCATTTTATTGGGTACTCACACACCTCCCTTCACGATCCATGCATACATCAATTGTATGCAGATCTCATTTGCACACTTGTTGCCATCATCACTCTCAAAATATCCTCCCTCCACTTATTCCCCCAGTTCCAGCTCCCCATATTTCCCTTCCTTCCTACCCCCCATGAACCTTTAATAATTTATAAATTGCTATTTCATATCATATACTGTCGAATGTGTCCCTTCACTCACTTCCCTGTTGACATGCCCCAGAGAGGAAGTTATATGTAGATCCCTGAAATTAGCTCCCTCCTTCTATTCCACCATCCCTCCATCGTCCCAGTCTCATCTCTCCCATCACTCATCCTGAGGGAACATCTATCCTAAGTTCCCCATGTTTCTGCCTCCAGTGTACATCCCTGTTCTAGCCAGGCTTGTCTGGTAGAACCAAAAGCATGATAGTGGGTGTGAGGAAGCATTTGAGAACTAGAGGAAAGGATGCATATTTCGTTGTTACTACACTGTACTTTAGCTGGCTTGTCTCCTCCCTGTAACCCCTCTGTAAAAGGATGTTGCTTCACCTATTGATGGGTTTTAGGTCACCAATCTGTTCTCCCCCTTATTTATAGCGATATAATTTTAGAAATTTGATACCTAACACTGGATCCCTTCAACACCTTGTGGTCACACAGGTTGGTGTGCTTCTTCCATGTGGGCTTTGTTGCTTCTGAGCTGGATGGCCGCTTGTTTACTCAAGCCTTTAAGACCCCAGATGCTATATCTTTTGATAACCAGGCTTTCTTTGATGCATAAAATAGTATAGTAGAGATACCATATATACTAGTGTATAACTGAGTTTTTCAGTATATTTTGTGTGCAGTTTTTGTGGTAAAATTAGATGCCTCAACTGATATTTGGGTCAGCTTATACTTGAGTCTATATGGTACTAAGGCAAGTCTCTGACAGACAGGAGGTTTGAACTGCACCTAACTGCTTCAGCTTCAGCTTAAAGACAGGTTTAGGACCTAAACTTGACTATAATCTGGGGACTATCTTTGCAAGGGAGCTTGGAAAAGTTGATGGAAAAATAAAATTGAAAAGTCATGGATTTTTTTCCATAGACCTTAAAAAAATCATTTTATTGGGGGCTTGTTTATCGCTTATCACAATCCATACATACATATATTATGCCAAGCACCTTCGCATGCTTGCTACCATCATCATTCTCTAAACATTTGCTTTTCTATTTGAGTCCTTGACATCTGTTTTTCATCGCTTCTCGTCCCTTCTCCCTTGCTAACTGTTGATGCTTTACAAATTATTATTTTGTCATATCTTACACTGCTTGATGTGCCCCTTCACCCACTCCTCCACTGTCCATCGTCCAGATAGGAAGTGTGTATAGATCCTTGCAATTGGCTCCCCTTTCTTTCCCACCTTCCCTCTATCCATCTGCTATCTTCAGTCTTACTACTGGTTCTGAAAGGTTCATCTGTCCTGGGGTCCCTGTATTTCCAGTTCCCATCTGTACCAGTGTACCTCTTCCACGCTAGCTGAATTTGTCAGGAAGGATTGGGATCAAGATAGTTGAGAGGATGTCTTTAAGAAACAGAGGAGAGCTGTATGTTTCAATGTTACTTCACTACACTCTGACTGGCCTGTCTCCTCCCTGCGACTTTTCTGTAAGGAGAGGTCCAATTGCCCACAAATGGGCCTGTGTCTCCACTCTGCATTCCCCCTCATTCATAGTGATGTGATTCTTGTTCCTTGATGCTTGATACCTGCTCCCTTCGATTCCTTGTGATTACACAGGCTGGTGTGCTTCTTCCATGTGGGCTTTGCTGCTTCTGTGCTAGATAGTGGCTGGTTTACTTCCAGCATTTAAAACCCCAGATGTTTTATCATTTGGTTGCTGAGCACCATCAGCTTTCTTCACCATGCTTGCCTCTGCACCCATTTGTCTTCAGCGATCATATCAGAAGGGTGGGCACATAATGATATGATTTCTGTTCTTTGATGACCTGATTCCTTCCACACCTCATGGTCACACAGGCTGGTATGCTTCTTCCAAGTGGGCTTTGTTGCTCCTGATCTAGATGACCACTTGTTCACCTTCAATCCTTTAGGACCCCCCTATGCTATATCTTTTGGTAGCCAGCACCATCAGCTTTTTTCACCACTCTTGCTCATGCCCCCATATGTTCTCAGTGATCGTCTCGGGAAGGTGAGCACACATTGATATGGATTTTTTCTGTTTGATGCCTGAGACCTGATACTTTCAACATCTCATGACCACAATGGCTGGTGTGCTTCTTCCATGTGGGATTGGCTACTTCTCAGCTAAATGTCCTTTGTTTATCTTCAAGCTTTTAAGACCCCAGATGTTATATCCTTTGATAGCTGGGTGCCATCAGTTTTTTTCACCACACTTGCTTATGCACCCATTTGTCTTTAGTGATCGTATTGGGCAGATGAGCATCATTTCCATGGCCTTTTTGAAGTCCCCTCATACATGCAACATTTTATAGCTACTTGAACAGTGATTTTTACATCATTCATAAGTTTTTATATTCAGCCTTGATTTAGATTCAAGGAGTAGAAGAAAAAAGTTGTAAATGATGGGAAAAGAATAAGCCATTACATTAAACAAATTTTCATTTTTTTTTATTATTTAGAACAATACCATCTGTGGTCCTAGATTTTATTGGGTCTTGCCAATGTCTAACCATTAATTCAGCTCACATATCAAAACACACTGCTGTTGTGTTGAGTCTGACTCAAAGAAACCCTGTAGGAGTAGAACTGCCCCTGTGGATTCCCAAGACTGCAACTCTTTACAGAAGTAGACAGGCTCCACCCTCTCCCATAGAGTAGATGATAGTTTTAAACCGCTGACTTTGTGGTTAGCAGCCCAGTAGGTAACTTCTGTGGCACCAGAACTTCTAGTAATCTAGCTATCCGGTACATACTGGCACCTTTGCCTTTAGAGATAGCATCAAGTTGCTTTTCTATGTTCTTTTATTTATCACTATAATCCTACAGACATTGAAGAAATGTCTAATTTCCAGTTGGCAAATGAAAAAATTGAGGCAAGAGCCTCAACTTTGACTAAGTTACTTTCAGTCACCATCGGTGTTCACTATTGTCATTGACCACCAGGAGAAATAGATGCAGGCAGTCATAATTTTGATAAACAAACTTAAAAACAAGAAGACCAACCAACTGTCCTGGAGTTATACTTAAAAATGATCATATAGGATAGAGGAGTACTTCCCCATCTGGTTTCCAAGGCTATCATCTTTATGGAAGCAGATCGATACATCCCACAGAGCAGCTGGTGAGTTCAAACCATCAACATTTGTTTAGCTGCTGAGTGCTCAATCACAGCACCACAAGAGGTCCTTCACAAACAAACTAGGCTCCTTCCAGATATATGGCAAAACCTATGAAAACGATAACCACTGTTAGGCAAAAACATGTCACAACAGGAAAACGCCCAGCTATGCCAATATGATAACTGGAAGAGACTGTACTCTTTTTCTCGGAAATTCTCAAGCCCTGGAAAAACAAAGCAGTCCTGGGAAGTTGTGATTCAACCAGTCTCTGCTGTAGTCAGTTTCTCCCACCCACTAAGAAACAAAAGTCATCAGTAAAACATATAGAATCAAAAGCCAATGCCTTATTAAATAGAACAACCGGAATGGAAATAAAGAGAATGTTCACACATTATGGCCAATGGAACTAATGTCACAGAACAACTTGTGTAAAAATCGTTGACTGGGAATCTATACTACTTGGCAAACCATTACTGAAAACACAAGAAAATATCATGACAATATAAAGTCAAGGCCTTATTAATCCACTGTAATTTGCAAAGGTGGATGGAGTAACAGACTCGAGACATGCATTGTATAGCCAGTAGATATCATTGATAATACATAAAACATTTGAAAATACTCTAAGATATTTTTGATGGGAAACAAAAATTTAAAAAAATATCAAGGTAGCTTTAGGGAGGAGGATACAGACATAAAAATACAGGATGCTGAAAATAACACAGTTGTGGATTTGTCTCTCATTAGGGTTAATTCCACTGCAACTCACAAGTTTTTTAGTGACAATTCTTTTTTTCAGAAATGATCTACTCAGTTACTTCATCCTGGTATATCTTAGCCTAAGAGTGCCACTAAAACCTGTCAATCCAGGAGAACTGTGTTTGTATTTGAAATAATAGAAGCATAGCTTCCAGCACTATAGCAACATGTGAGTTACCAAATTCCAACCAACTGACAGATGAGTGGTAAGTCTGTTTTGAAGTACTGTTGTGTTAGTCTGGGTAGACTAAAGAAACAAAATTCATAGACACGTATATACCTATAAGGAAAAGGTTTATATACAAGAGCAACTGCACATCAAGAAAAACAACCCAGCACAGTCCAATTCAAGGTCATAAGTCTGATATTAGCCCATATGTTCAAAACCAATCCATAAAGTCCTCTTCAGAATCACAAAGCACATGCAATGACACCAGAGCAATCACAGGCCAGTGGGTGCAGAGTCTTGTGTATCCAGTGGAGGTAGAAGCATGTCAGCACTTGTGGGGATCTCTACATGACTTTTCCAGCTTCAGAGGTCTGATTCCATCAGGGTAAGCCCCTGTTGCTTCTCCTCTGGGATGTTTCACAGGGAGTCGGCCTTGTATCTTGTCAGCAGAGCATCTTCCAAGGGACTGGGTCATAAGTCTCTCATCTCCAAGGGGGAGATATGGCCAGAGTTCTTGTATCTTGTCAGTAGAGCATCTTCCAAGGGACTGGGTCATAAGTCCCTCATCTCCAAGGGGGAAATATGGCCAGAGTTCTCAGAATTCTCAAGGAGAAAGCCAAGCCCACAAGAGGTCTCATTGGCTATCTCCAAATTGACAGGCTAGACCCTACCCCTACACTCTCAATCCTGAAATTGACACAAGACTACATGGCTGCCACAACTATGTTGTCAGTGATAGCGTACTGTCCATAAACATGCAAGGAACATCTACAGCATCCAGAAAGCTGCAAGACAGATGCATGACAATGAGGATTGAAAAAGTGACAACAATGGACTCACACAAAAAACGATAGAAGGGTGGCAGAGGACCAGCCAGTGTTTCATTAGTTGGACACAGGATCCCTATGAGTCAGTTGGAATTTGATAACACTTAAGAACAAGGACACCAAGAGTGCCAATTAATATGACGATTACTGAAAATGACACATCAAACCCTAAAGCCAATGAAGAAGAAACAGACGGATTCTATCAGCTTCTGCAGTCTGGACATGCAATATGAAGCATGGCTAATTAACTGGATATTACAGCAAGAAAGTTGGGCAGAAAGAGGAAGGATCAGTAGTTGGAAAGTATGACTTTGATGATAGAAAGCTCTCCTGGGATTGCGTGATAGAATTTGGCAAGATTCATCCATTTCAAATGCCCTTTTCAACAACACAAACCATGACTATACACATGGACCTCACCAGATGGAATACACAGGAATCAAATCAACTACATGGAGGGGGAGGATGACAAGACGGAGAAGTTCAATAGTATCAGTTAAAATAAAAACAGGGTCAAGTATGAAACTACTCATGGGAAAATTCAGGTTAAAGTTTAAGAGAGGTAAACAACCCCATGAGAAACAAAATACAAACCTAGGTTGTCATACGGAAGGAGTCTCTGAACTGGCCTATATGAAGTCAAAGACAGCATCAAGATTGGAGGAAGGCTCTTTGACACCATGTGCAGAATAGCCAACCTTGCTTGCTAAAAGTAAAGAGGATTTGAAACACTTACTGATGAAGCTCTAAGGTGATAGCTTTCAGTCCAGATTACAACCCAACGTAAAACAAAGCTATCCTCACAAGGGGGCAAATCATATGATGGTACATGGAGAAAAGATTGGTGCTACCAAGGATTTCGTTTCACTTGTATTCACAATCAACACTCAAGGAACAGCAACCGAGAAGTCAAATGGCACTGCATTGGACAAATCTGGGGCAAAGATCTCTTTAAACTGTTAAAAAACAAAGGCATGGGGCTGAGCCCTGTGGCATAGTGGTTGAGTGCGGGGCTGCAGCCCATAGGGCTGGCAGTTCAAATCCAGCAGCAGCTCTCCAGGAGCAAGGCTGGGTCTCCCACTGCCACCAGAGGGCATTGACGCCCCCCCCCAAAACAAAACAAAACAAACAAAAAGGCATCACTTTGAAGACTAAATTGTACCAAACTCAAACTTCATATCCATGCAAAATCTGGACATTGAATAAGGAAGAGAGAAAAAGAATGGAAGCGTTTGAATTATACTGTTGACAAAATAGCTTGAATAGTCTTTAAACTGTGGGATACCAGAAGAATGAACAAATATATCTTGGAAGACGTACAGCCTTGATGTTTCATAGAAGAAAGCATGAGACTTCATCTTACATATTTTAGATATGCTAACAAGAAAGACCAATTTCTGGAAAGGGACATCATACTCACTAAAATGGAGGGTGATGTAAGAAGAGGAATGCTCTCAATTATCAATGCAGGGGTGGCAACAATAGGCATAAATATCGTGAAAATCTTGAGGATGGTGTGAGATCAGCGGGTTTCACTCCATTGGACATATGGTCATTCTGTGTGAGAACTGATTTGATGCTGCCTAGCAACTTAATAACAATAGGGCCAATTGTTGTAGAGTTCCTAGATCTTGGCCTGCAGTTCATGCTCAATAAAATTTTGCTGAGAAAGAAATACATAAAAATCACTTTCCTCTGCACGGTGCGGTGGCCGATTTGTTAAGGCCATGAACTGCTAAAGATCCCTTTTCCCAATGAGTCTCGCTAAGCATAGAAGCAAGATGAAAGTAAATAATTGCAGCAGCATAATCTTGAGAGTAGTAACAGCTCACACTTTTTAAGTATTTACTAGACATGAGATTGTTATGCATATTAACTCATTAAATCTTTTTTTACTGTGAAATCATTTTATTGGGACTCCTACAACTCTTATCATGATCAGTACATACATAAATTGCATGCAGACCACTTTTGCACATTGGTTACCATCCTCATTCTCAAAATATCTTCGTTCTACTTAGGCTTCTGGTATCAGCTCCACATATTTGCCCTCTCTCCTCGTTACTCCTCTCCCATGAGCCCTTACTAATTTACAAATTGTCATTATTTTGCCATCTCGTCCACTGTCCAATGTGTTCTTTTATCTACCTCCCTCTTGTCCGTACTCCAGGAAGGAGGTTATGGGTAGATCCTTTTAATTGGTTTCCCCTTGCTACTCCACCCTCCTTCCACCCTCCCAGTATCACCACGTGCACCACTGGTCCTGAAGGAATCATCTGTCTCCGTGTTTCTGATTCCTCTGTACATCCCCTGGTCTTGCTGGATTTGTAAGGCAGAATTGGGATCATGATAGTGGAGCGGGGGAAGGAGGGAGCATTTAAGAACTAAAGGGAAGTTGCCTATTTCATGGTTGTTACACTGTACCTTGACTGGCTCCTCTCCTCCCTGCGACCCCTCTGTAAGGGGACGGGCTTTGGATTCCGAATCTGTACTCACTTTTCACTAACTCATTGCATCTTCACATGGACCTGAAGAGAATGGGTGTATTTAAAAAGTCACAGTCTTCAGATCAGTTAACAAAGTCACAAGGAAAACGAGCTTCAAAAGTGAAATGAGACTCCAAGCAGTGTGACTCTAGTATCCATGCGCTTAACCAATATGTGATGCTAAGTTGACCGTGACCCAGAGCGTCAGAAGAGAGGGTGTCTTAAAGCTGGGCCTTGAAGGAAGAACAGAAATCTGCTGAGAGGAACACAAGTGCAAGGTTTGAACAGAGGCACTCTAAGCTCATAATCACTGGGAAGCAGTTAAGACTGGCAAAGGTGCATAGGAGTCAGAACGTAAGTGTCTGCAGAAGTGATAAGAAGCTTGGACAGAAAATGGGCTTTTAAAAAGCTTTGTGGCCTCTGGATGGTGACAAATGACAGTAGAGCCAGTCCCCTTAGAATTTGGCTTAGATTTACTCTTTTAAATTTTTTCAAAGAAGAACATATTTCAAACATATGAAAAAACATAGAGACAAATCCTAATTATCAACCACTCAGACTTAATTCTTGTCAACACTTTGCCATATCAGCAGCTGATTTTTTCCTTACTTTTAAAGAAACAGCATGTTATAGTACTATTAAAGTCCTGTGCCACTCTATTCCTTTTTATCCTTCCCAGTAAATAATCATTATCTTGAAGATCATGTCTATGTTTTAGATTTGTAACTGTATGTGTATATGCTCATTAGCTACATACTCTATACACTTTCAAGCTGCCTAAAAGGTTTGATACCATGCTATCATTTTTCAACTTTGAAAGTAGTTTTGTGTTGGGGGATATATTTATGTTGTATTCTAGTCATTTACTTTTAATTCCTTATTGGTTTCTTTCAATTGTATCAAGGTGACTTGGTAATGATTTATTTCTTGATTTGGGTGTTGGTTAAAGGTTTGTTTAGTTTTTGAAAACTCCTGTTCATTTACAGTGTGTGTATCTTTGTCTGCTAGAAGAACAGCCACATTTGTCTTGGAAGAAGTATAAATACACTGGTATTTAGAAGGGAGGTTGGTGAGACATTGTCACATGTACTTCAGACATATTACCAAGAGGGACCAGACCCTGAAGAAGGAGTCTCGCCATCTTATATACCCATGGTAGTTTTGTACTTTGGGACTTTCTTTAAATCCTATGTTGAGAAGTGACTCCATTGTTTTTTCAATTGCATTTTCTTCTTACTGTTGAGGGTGATTACTATATTTTTGGGGTCATAAGACACATCTGATCATAAGACACACCCAGTTTTTAGAGCAGAAAAACAAAAAAAAATATTCTGAACCAAATAGTACTAGTATACTAAAATGTTCTCGGGTACCATACTTTTGGACCAGAAGAAGTACCCTCATTTCCCCCCCACTTTTGGGGGGGAAGTGCATCATATAGTCCAAAAATTACAGTATCTTCTCATGTATTTATTTTTCATATAAGTTTACTTCTCTATGAAACACACATGTGTACATTTGACTCATTGTTTGCTATTGTCTGCCATATTGATCTTGCAGGAACTTGTAGAATATGTATTCTATCACAATCTCACCAAATCATGGAAATAACCTAAATGCCTATTGGTAAAAGAATGGATTTTTTTTTAATGTGGTGCATGTATACAATGGGATCCCAGGCAGCCATTTAGAGAAATGCAGTTTTGGTATGTGCTCTCCTACAGATAGAATTGGAAGATGTCATACTGAATGATGTAAACCATTCACAAAATGACAAATATTGTATTATCTCAATTATATAAGAAGATAAGAAAAAGGCAAATTTGTAAAAAAAAATCTATTGTGATTGGCAGGCATCAGGGTAGAGTGGGAAGTGAGTTGCAAGTGACAGAAACACAGCATTGATTAAAGGGAGGCCTGCATAGTCAATTATTGTCAGTGTTGTCAATAAGTTATCTACCTACAAAAAGTTGAAATGACAAAAGTTTTGTGATATATATATTTACAATAATAAAACAAAACAAAAAAACAGTAGCTGCTGCAGTTGTTCATGTGCAACTAAATACCCCATGGAATTTGATTTCTTGATTTGGAGGGTTTAGGCTCATGAGGATTTGGTTTTTAGTTTTTTGGTTTCATGGAACCTCCCAATTCATTGACCTAATAACATGTTTGGTTCTCTTATTCTTCTTAATTCGTTGCATACTGCCTGGAGTCTTAAAAGTTTGCAAGTAACTTCACAAGGCACACCAGTTGATCTCTATCTGGAGCAATAGAGTACAACAGAGACTCAGGAATAAATTCAGGAGGAAGAATGTGTTAGCTAATCGCCTCCATAAACCACTGCCTGAATTGGCCACAAGACCAGAAAAACTGGATTGTACTCCCTTGCCATAACTGATCATTTTTATCAAAGATTCCATTGAAAAATCCTGATCAGAAAAGGGGACTGTAAAACATAAGTCCAAATTCTTATGTACTTAAGATTTCCTAAAGTCATAGGTTGGATCAGCCCTGAAATCAATGCTCTGGATCTTTAAATCTTACTCTAAAATTATCTCTTGAAGTCTTTTAGGGGGAAAAAATATCTAATTGTCTTACCAAAAAAAATGGGAGGGGTGTCTTGAGCATTATGCTCTTTTAAGATCTATCTATATATCATCAAATTGACAACAGCAATCCTAGAGATTTAGTGGGAACCTTGGGGGGGGGGCAGTAAATTGATGGCAATAGGCAGAAAGAAAATGGTAGCTAACATAAAAAGGATAATCATTGTTGTTAAATGATACTTGTAGAAACTGGTTCGTATTGTCCTGACTAGTGCCTTCTCAGCAACAACCAGATTATTTACACACAGTCAGGCAGTCACACAAGTATATATTCACAAGTATATACTTCATGTAATCAGAAGGATCTACTCCACCCGGAAAACACACACACACACACACACACAGTCACATAACATCTTTTTAAAAGTAAAAGCTTCTAAAAAGTGGAGGAGTCTAAAAAGCCTGAGTTCTAAATCTCACCAGAAGAATAGAAACCTGTTCCAGCTACAACCTGGCAAAGCAGAGTGGGAAAACCAGAGGGGGGAAGAGGCAAGGGCAAAGCCTTAGATTTTCGACTTTTGTGACAGAAGGCCACAGTGGACTTAACACACACACACATAACACAACACAAATCTCTCCCTGCCACCCCCACCAGTGAGACAGGTCTTCATGGTGGAAGAGGGAAAGGGTGAGCTGAAGCATTTTTCGTACACTCACCAATATGGAGATAATTGAAGTGATATTTCTTCCCCAACACTGGAGACACAGTAAAGGAATTGAGCCCAATCTGACCCTACCACACCAGGGCAAAAGACTAAGGGCATGCAATGGAGCAGCAATGGTAGCAAAGCAATGAAATCCCCAGGAAATAGCAAAAATAGACTTTGGGGCCAGTGTGGCATCTCATCAGACTCTACTGGAAAACACTCCTAAAGTACAACAAACAGACCTGCAGCTGTTTATAGGCTTTTCTTTTCTTTTCTTTTCTTTTGCTGTTGGTTTTGTTGTTGTGTTGTTTTATCTTCTTTTGTTGTTTTGACTTCATCTTGTTTGTGTGCTTATTATTGTCTCTGCATGTCTATCTAAATAATATAGGGGGATAAGCAATGAGAAAGGAGGAAAACTGCACCAACAGTTCTGGAGATGGTGAGGTGGGGAAAGGAAGGGGGTGTTAACAAACCCAGAGACAAGGGAACAACAAGCGAACTTAAATCAAATGGCAAGGAGAATACATGATGTCCTGTGGGATTTAATCAAAGACAATGTAACTAAGTGGAATTACTGAAATCTGAATAAGGACCGAACAGGATAGTGGGGCAAGAGAAAAGTAAAAGGAAATAGAGGAAAGAACTAGGAGGCAAAGAGCATTTATAGAGATCTAACTATAGGCATGCACATATATAAATATACTTTTATATAACAATAGGGAAATATACATGTACATATGCTTATACATATCTACATATATTTAAAGGTTTAGCATTAAAGTAGCAGATGGACATTGGCCTCCACTAAAGTATCCCCTCAACACAAGAACACTTTGTTCTAATAATCCAGAATTCTGTGATGTTCACCTTCCTAAAACATTCGCCGAAGACAAAATGGGTGCATAAGCAAATGTGGTGAAGTAAGCTGATGGTATGCTCGGCTATCAAAAGATATAATGTCTGAGGTCTTAAAGACTTGAAGATAAACAAATGGCCATCGAGCTGAAAAGGAACAAAGCCCACATGAAAGAAGCACACCAGTCTGTGTGATCATGAGTTGTTGATGGGATCAGGTATCGGGCATAAAAGACCCAGAACAAAAAAGTCATATCAATATGAATGAGGGCGTGCAGTTGACATCTGTTGACAATGGGACATCCCTTACAGAAGGGTCACAGGAAAGAGATGAGCCAGTCAAGGTGTAGTATAGCACTGACAAAGCATCTAACTTTCCTCTAGGTCAGCCCTCTCAACCAGTGTGGAGACCCCTTTGGGGATCAAATGATGTTTTTACAGGGGGTAGCCCAATATATAACAGCAGCAAAATTACAGTTATGAAGCAGCAACGAAAATAATCTTATGGTTGGGGGTCACCACAACATGAGGTGTTAAAGGGCCGTGGTATTAGAAAGGTTGAGAACCACTGCTCTAGTTCTTTAATGCTTCCCCCACTCTCCCCCACCCAATTAAAGAGACCTCAATTTTACCTTACAAATCTGGCTACACGAGCACAGAAAAGAGCTGGAAACAGAGAATTCAGGACAGATAGACCCCTCAGAACCAATAATGAGAATAGACGTAACAAGAAGATAAGGGGAAGGTGGGGGGAGAAAGGGGAAACCAAACCCAATGATCTACATATAATCCCTACCAAGGAGGATGGAAAACAGAAAAGTGGATGAAGGGAGACAGTAGCCGATGTAAGACATTGGGGGAAAAGATGTGTGTGTGCATAAATTATCAAGGGTTCATGAGGAAGGGAGTGTAGATGAGGGAGCAAACGAGGATCTGATATCAAGGACTCAAGTAGAAAGAAAATGTCTTGAAAATGATGATGACAGTATATGTATAAATGTGTTTGACACAATGGATGCATGTACAGATTATGTTAAGAGCTGTAAGAGCCCCCATAAAATGATTTATTAAAATTAAAAAAAAAGAATTAGCTCAAAATTTCCCATGGTAACCAAGCAGGCAGGAAGACAATGCATAGGTCTATATGGAACCTTGAAAGAAAGAAAAATGCCAACCATGAATCCTACATTCAGCAAAAGAATTTTCAGAATCCCTTAAAATCAAAGAAAGTTGAAAAAAACAAAACCAAACTTACAAAATTTACTAAAGGGAGCTCTTTCGACAGAGAACAACAGAAAGCAACCTAAAATAATCATATAAGATATCATTATTGAGAAGCATTCTACTCAAGTAAAACACCAAGTGAAACAAAGCTACCTGGTTCAAAATAAGAAAGCACAGATAATATTCCAAATGAAGACAAAAATGAATATAGTAAAAAGGATAGATAGTAAACAATTGGACAAAGTAGATATGACCATAATAAATTTCTAGGAATAAAAGATGCTAAAATACTTTAACGAGATTCTTATAGCTATACAGAGACGAGTAGACATTAATGGAAATGCCACAACACTCCATTGTGCTCATGCATAACCTATACATAGATCAAGAGATAACTGTGCAAACAGAATAAGGGAAAACTGCATGGCTCAAAATCAGAAATGTATATGAGGGTTGTATCCTTTCACAATACTTATTCAATCTGTATCTTGAGCAAAAATCAGAAAATCTGGACTGTATGAAGAAGAGCATGGCCGCAGAAGTGGAGGACATGTTATTAATACATTTTAATATACAGATCACAAGATTTTGTTTGCTGAAAGTGAAGAGAACTTGAAGGACTTGGACTGAAATCAAGGACAGAGATCTTCAGTACAGACTGCAGCTTAATGTGAAGACAGTCAAAACCCACACAATTGTATAAACATCAAGATGGCATCTACCATCTTGACAAATGAAGAAAATCTTGAAGTTATAAAGGATTCCACCTTGTTTGGATCGACAATCAACACTCATGAAAGCAGAAATCAAAGAATGTATCTTTTGAGACAAATCTGCTACATATGCTCTCTTTCAGGAGTGAAAGACCAAGGCTGTCACTTTGAGGACGAAAGAATGCTTGAGCTTAGCCATGGTATATTCAATTGCCTCACCTGAAATTTAAAGTTGGCTATTAAATAAAGAGAACTGCAGGAAAAAATGATGCATTTGAATTACGGTGCTGGCAAAGAAAATTGAATGCACCATAGGTTGCAAAAGAACAGCCAAATCTTGTCTTAGAATATGTACATTCAGGAGCTCCTGGGCACTCAGGATACCGAGACCTTGTCTCACATGGTGTGGGCATGTCATTGGGAGAAACCAGTTCCTGAGGAACAATATTATGCTTGATTAAGTGGAGGAACAGAGGAAAAGAAGAAGACCCATAATGAGGTGGATTGTCACAATGGTTGCATCAATGGGCTGACACTTGTAACCATTTTAACTGTGGTGCAGGACCTGGCAATGTTGGGTCTACTGAATGAACCAACTCAATGGCACCTTACAACAACTAAAACTTTCCTGTATCCTTGGAGAAAACCTATCAAGATTTTCCATTTGGAATTCCATCAAATGGTAGCCAGAACTTATTAAGCCTCTCTGTCTTGAATTTACCTGATTCAACAGATTCCCATGGAAGTCTCTATTTTGATGTAATCTTGTTTTAGGTATCATAATAGGATGAAAATAAGTGTATTACTGATAGAACTTGTCTACTACTATCCATTGGTCACAGGATCATGCTTATACATTTTGGGGAGAACAGACTTAGTAGTAGTACTTTTTAACTGACCCTAGTATTCTTACTGATTTTCTTTTCATTCCTTCCAATTTAGAGGTGGTGTAAATTCATTGTGGTTATTGTTGCTGTTTTGTCTAACATTTCATTGATAAAGCAAGAGAAAAGTATGCTAAATCATGTTCTCTCTGGTAAATCACAAAAATAGCCACCGTTTTTCATATACATTCTGAATCCATTTTTTTTGCAGTTCACTTTTCAGCACCTTCCATGAAGACACAGAATTCATATCCCAACCCTAAGAATTTGGATTTCTCTTGTTCAAAAGAATATTGTATGAGTCACAAAAGTGTCCATCCTAAACCTAGGACTCGAGGACCCTTGCTTTCCTTTACTTCCTTAGATTGCTGCCAATACCCTGTGAAGAGCCTCCTACACCATCAGCACATGGAACTCCACTGAATCGCTGATTAATCTCAACCGAGGTCTCAGAGATGGCACAACCACTCAAGATTGATTAAGCTTCCTCACTATCCCATGGCTGACAGGATAGTCTTGAAAGAGGACAGCCAAGAAGAATGTATCCAAACTCAGTCTAACTTGCCAATCCATAGAATCATAGGCTAAATCAAATATCATGGCTTCAAGTTTGAGGGCTTTGAACCAATTTATTCTGGTTAAACCAGCTGCTAAGAATTTTGATTCAAAATATACATTTTGAACAATATTTTAATGGGCATAAGAATCACCTGGCATTGTAAAAAAAAAAAATCACCTGGGGACTTTGTTAGAATGTAGGTTCTGCTTCAGTCTATCTGAGTGGAAATGCAAATTTTCAGCAGGAGATTGAACCAGAACCAACCAGTTTAAAGTCCCTGTTTTAAGCTCTAATTGTTTTCTAGAAAAACTAACCTATATGCACACCATGTCAAAATCAGGATCATGATTCACTTGTTTCCAAGGTACATAGTGAACTGAATCTTAGAATTACCAGGTTAGAAATATTCAGACTATGTCAAAGATATCATCAAAATAAATAGAGACAAAGATAAAGGCCAGTTAGAGAAGAAAAGAAAAATACCAATTGCTATTAAGTTGGTTTTCATTCACTAAAGGTCCATATGCAGCAGAGTAGAACTATGTCCCATAAAGAGCCCTCAATTCTGCCTTACAAAGTGGATTAGACCAGGACATGCACACTGCTACAGATAAGAGCCTGCAACACAAGGAATCCAGGATATATAAACCCCTCAGGGTCAATAAGGAGAGTAGAGATACCAGAAGGATTAGGGGAGGTTGGGGGAAGAAAGGGGGAATCAATCACAAGGATTGATTGAAACCCCTCCCAGGGAGATAAACAATGGAAAAGTGGGTGAGGGATGATGGAGGATGATGTAAGATATGAAAATAACAATCTATAACTTATCAAGAATTTGTGAGGGAGGGCAGGTAGGGAGGGAGAGGGAAGAAATGGGGAGCTGATATCAAGGCCTCAAGTGGGAAGAGAATGTTTTGAAAATGATGATGATGGCCTATGTGCAAATGTGTTTGACACACTGGATGAATGTATGGATTGTGGTAAGAGATATAAGAGCCCCAACAAAAGTAAAGGGGGGAGGAAAGACCCTGAAGAAGCATATTCGCCAAGTCTTTCTTCTAACGCACATCTCAGTTGATTCAATTGAGCAATCTTTTGGTTAGTAGCCCAATGCTTAGTCATCCGCACTACCCTACCCATGCATCCCAATAGAAATGAAACCATAGAAAAGTAAGATGATGGGCTGGAAAACATAATTGAAAGTTGTTTAAAATGCCATCTAAGCACATCCATTTTTCACTGTTTAGCCAAGAAGCTTCCTAGTTTGATGCCCATTGGTGGAAGGAAACTTATAGAACAATCCAAACATTCTATGGTACTCTAAACTTCCACAAATTTCTGGTTACACCATCTTCAGGAATTATAATTGAAGGGTTCGGTTCAGAGAGGGGCAAATATATGGAATATAGGGATGAATAGGGTTATATCAACAGAGCAGACATAACTGAAAGTAGGTATTAATTGTTTAATAGCTTGCTATAAAACTTTGATTTAAAACTTCGGTTTAATATGGTTTAAAACATTATTATCTCATAATTCTAGGGGGCTCAAGAATCTGAGCATGGATTAGCTATAGCCTCTACTCCAGGGTATGTTATAAGGTTACAGTTAAGGTGACTGTGGTCTAATCTGAATTACATGACTATAGATGGGTCCTTCAGGCTCATTTATGTGACTACTGGAAGATTTCAATTCCTCAACAGTTGTTGAACTAAGGTTCTCATTTCATTGCTATTGTTGGCCAAAGGTTGCCCTCAGTTCCTTACCATGTGGACCCTACTCTGAAGGAGTTCTTTAGATGACAATGTGTTCAGAGGAAGCTCACAAGAAGAAGCAGGAAAAAAGGGAAGAAAGATGAAAGTCACTGCTATTATAACCTCATATTAGAATTGTCATTCTACCACTTTTTCCAAAATCTATTTATTAGTCACTAGGTCCAGCTCAGGCACAAGGGAAGGGAATTGTGTAAGGGCATGAATATCACCAGCTAGGGATGATTGGGAACTACTTTAGAGGAAGTCTGCCCTCAAACTCTGAAATCATGAAGACATAAGTTCTGCAAAATGGGTCTTATTCACTAAACCTTTGATTGCTAGGCCTTGGGCTCTAACTCTTCAAACTTGAAAGAAGTGATTTTCGTAAAGTGCAAATCATAAAGTGATCTTACTGTCCCAAAAGAATAGCAAACACTGAAACTATAAATAAGTTTTAAAAGGTTTAGCAAATATTTCAAATGCCGATCTTCAAATGGACTTTTAAGGGGGTAGAAGGAATGTGTGCAGTCAATCCCTAATGTTTCAGAGTAATGCCAAGAAAGAAAACCTTAGCTCTGTATAAAACATCCCTCAGAGGCCGCTGAGATGGACCATTGGCCTAATCCATTGTGTCATTTCTTATATACTTATGCATAACACTATGTGGGAATGCAATAAAAATTTAAACAAGGTACTAGAGTTCAACAAAATAGGAAGATGCAGCTTTTGAAAATGGAGACATGGCTTTCTTACATGGTAGCAAAGAAATTTAATACATCCTTTTATCCTCACACCATCCACAGAAGCCCATCTAAATCAGAGAGAGGAGAAACATGTCTTCATTCCTCCCAGAACTCAGGAGAAGAAAACAGGATTTTCCAGAACATGACTGTTTAGAGAGGAAGAAAATAACTGACTCCACATGACAGGGCTTCCTTTTAAACCTACATTATGCTCTTGTGTTTAAATCAACAAAACCAATCTACTTTGCCCTTAGGTGATTGCTAAGTAGATATTTTAGGCCTACACGTTCCACGGGGATTTGTATCCGGAAGATTTACAAAGAGAAACATGAGGATGGGTGTCTTGAAGCCTGCCATTTCACAGTACACATAGTAGGGCAAGCAAATACTCTTCACTAATGTGGAGGCACCTAATGAAAAGATAAGCATCCCTCTGAGAAAAGAATGAATTTCGAAGTTTCCACATAAGCAGAGTCGTGCATTTTGACATTGCATGAGTGGTAGTTCCTGTCAATCAACTTGACTTCTCTTTAAGCCTTAAACATCTAAGTCATATTGAGAGGGTTATGCATTTCACAAGTGGATTTATATATAAATACTTTTGCTGGCTTCCGTTCAACACAACAAAAGAAGTCAAACATTAGTCTGTATTTGTATTTCTTTGCTGAAGTGTTTTGACATAAACGGCACACAATCCTAGCTGCAGAGCAGCAGGCAGTTTGGAACTAACTGCTCCTCACACTTACATTCTTTGTGATATGAATATTTCTCTTTTGCTCCTTGGAAAATTAGAACGCGTGTGACTGAAAAGTTTATTCGAGCTCCAGAGAAGCAACGTTAAAAGCAGCATGGCTTTTCTGGAAACATAGAAAGTCACACATCACTCACTCCCTACAACAGCTCAGAATGTCTATCTGTACCAAATCCCTCAGATGACAACTGCACGATTTCCAGTCAGCCTTGATACTGTTGGAGAGCAGAAAGTAATGCCTGTTTTATCTGGAGGTCGTTTAGAATATCCTTTTTAACAATTCACTCAGGCCAGTGTAGAGAAAAAGGCATTGTTGGTTAAAGACCCCACTAAATATCCCAGTGGTGTTGCAAATATTTTAGAGACATTGATGGAAGTGGATAATTTTTGAAATTTTGAGGATTAGAAGTTTGCATGGAGTTGGGGTGGGGTGAGGAGCTTGTGTCCATTATTGTCACTGTGCTGCTCCATAACAAACCATCTGTGGCAGTCATGTGCTTATGTTAATTTTATGATTGAGATATAGGGGTGGAGTCTAGCCTATTAACTGGAGAAAGCCATTGAGTAGCCGATGAGGCCTCTATGTGGGCATGGCTTTCACCTGAGACTCCAGGGAAATCTCGCAATATTTCCCTTGTGAAGATGAGAAGCTATCTTCCCCAGTTGTTGGGAGTTAGTTTCAGAGACAATCACGGAAAAGACAAGATGCAGCCTCCGAGAAGTTGGAGGATCCAGCGGAAAGCCCACACGGCTTTGCCCTGATGAAGACAGACCTCTGAAGCTGGAGTGGCATGCTGTTGATGGACCTGAGCCCTGGAAGCGAGGAGCCATGGGGAGACCCCTGCCAGCGCCAGAATTCTGCACCCACTGACCTGTGACTTCCTGATTCAGAAGCAGACTTTATAGACTGACTTCGGGCATATGGGTAAATATCGGACTTATGACTTTGCACTGGACTGGATTGGGATGCCTTCTTAGTGTCACATTTATTTTGTATATAAATCCTTTCCTGATACCTATATGCGTATCTCTGAAATTTGTTCCTCTAGTCTACCCGGACTAACTCACCATCCGCCATACTCACAGACGTAAAGCCAAAATCAGTCCCTGGCAAAGGACATGATACGAGGTAAGGAAGAGGAGCAGTGAAAAGAGGAATGCCCTTGGTGAGATGGACGGACACAGAGGCCACAAGGAAGAGTTGAAACATAACAGCCATCATGGATATGGCGCAGGACCGGGTCGTGTTTCCTTCCGTTGTGCATAGAGGGTCACTATGTGTCAGAACTGACCCTGTTGCTCCTAGCACTATGGTAAGCATATCCATTGGCGAGCTGTTCCTTGGCTGAGCTACTGTAGACTGTACCCCAGGGCCCTAGCTGCAGGTTAAGTTTAGGTCTCCTCCCCATGTTTCTTATCTGCTCTGCATCAGCAGCTACCAGGAAATTGTGGTTAGCTCCACACTTCTTATTCTGGAGCAGAGACTGAAGCAGCAACAGCTTTAAGGAAGATGTTGAAAATCTTCAAAGGGCAGGAAGGCAAACTCCACCATGCAAGCACAGGCATAGTTTCTGCTGACATCATGTGTACTGGCATCCTGTTGGCTAAAGCAAGCTATAGAGTCAAGTCCAAAGTTCAAGGGTGGAGAATTAAATTCCGCCACAATGAGGCCATGGTGATAAATCAATCTAACAGAGCAGTATTGCTGGATACTATTGCCACCCTTTAATAGTCAGTGAGAGAGTTCTACTTCTTCGCATACTGAGTATAATTTCATGGTTTTATTTTAAAATAGCAGCAATTTGGGGAGCATATTGTGTCAAGTATTTCTATTCCATTGACTCTACAATCAACAGGAAATTCTATTATTTTAAAAGGTCCTTAGTTACAAAGTTTATACTAATATATGACATATTGATATATGTGTAATATATACAGATGCAGATTAATGTACATTAAGAATATAATTAAATTTAGATATAGGCCTATGACTCTCTTACTAGGTTCCTGCTTTTCTAAAGAGTTTAGTTGGAAGTTCACAAAACTCCTTTTTTTTTTTAACTCTGAAGCATCATACTTCAAAGAAGATTGTAAAAACTCACCAAAACATACAAGATAAAGTGATATTTCAAAAAAAAAAACCCCAAGCAGGAAGATTGTCTTTTTTGATAAAGTTTACATTTGAATGTCCCTGACACAGGGCAACAGCCTCATCTCCTTTGGTAACTTTGGGGGGGTGGTTATATGCAATGATCTTGCACTTGGACACTCTTCATCCAGGGTCTTGGACAGACCAGACTCTAGAGGGGTGATTAGCTAGAAAGCTAACAGGATGGACTATTCCCCAAGCAAATGAATATCTGCAAAAAACACAGCAGCCTTGCTTTCCTTGTAGCAAGGTTTCTTAACAGTAACAATAACAACAACAACAAATCTGTCTAGCACTGCTTCTCTTCCCTAATGGAGAACAAAGAATAGTAACAGAAACTCTCCATTGGTTATTGTAGATACATATTCTCAGGAACTCTGATGGCATAGTGGTTACATTGGGCTGTCAAACTCAAACTCAGCAGTTTGGAAAATATGGGCCACTTCTCAGAAGAAAGATGAGGTTGACTCCCCCTGTACAGAATGACAGTCTTAGAAATCCACAGGGGCAGGTCTCCCCTGTCCTATTGGGTCCTCCTTAGTCAGCATTGTTGACAGGATGGCAGTGAGCTGAGTTGCGCAGATAAATATTCTCACCCTTGATTTTGGGTGCAACCACGTGTACCTTCAAGAGTAGAGTTTAGTACAGGGATTTTATCCTGATTGACTCAATCTGCTCAGGACCAAGAAAGAATGATTTTACTTATATATATTTTCCCAGTTTGTCCATAATGCCACTGATAAATTTCACTTTGGGTCAAACGTGGTTCTCTTTGCAACCCCGCAAACATTTCCCATAATCCCTCATATGTTGGAGGCATTCAATTAATCTGGCCAAATAAGTTGAATGATTGGGTTCCACTTTTTAGAAATCCATTGGCGTAAACAAGTAGCTACTAGTCTCTACGGGAGCAATGGTGATTGTTCTTGACAGCGGAAGGTAAATTATGAAAAATGAGGTAAATCACTAGAATAAGGGCCCAAACTATGAGTCAAATATACTTTGGCTCCAACCAAAATGGCCAAGAGAAATTGTATTGGCTTCACAAGAAGCCATTAGAGCTAGATTTCCTCTCTGGTCTTGAAAGGGAGTCTTTTTATTTTCAAACTTGCTTTAGCTGGAATATGAAGAGAATGAGTATGCTGGTGATATATTGAACTAAAAAAAAAGAAATGAAAAATTTTGCTCGTAGAAAATAATAGTAAAAATCATGGGAAGCTAAATAATGAAAGCTATTTCAAATATAAATCTATATGACTTTATCCATAAACATTTGGCAAAATTGGTTAAACAATGGCATACTCAAATATCCAAATAACTTCCATTTTATTTACTAAAATCTAGTAAAACTTTGATTCTGCACCTTCAGATATTAGCTTAGCAAAATTCCTGAGAAACTGGCATGATGATATAACTTTCATATAATTGACTAATAATTGACTTAGACTTGTTTCTGACTATTTTTCAAAAGTTCAAAATCGATGGTAGAAAACAAACTCACAGGGCTACAGAAGCAGGTGACTGTATACCATGTTGATTTTTAAACATGCTAAAATATACAAGTGATTGATTGTGCAGTATGCAAGGTGTTGCATTGCTAGCTTCTAGGTCAGCAGTTTAAACCCACCAGCCACTCTAGGAGAAAGATGAGATTGCCCGCTCCTATAAAGATTTATCGTTTAAGAAACCCTAAGGGGTCATTCTCCTTTAGCCTCTAGAGCAGTGGTTCTCAACCTTCCAAATGCCACATCCCTTAAATACAGTTCCTCATGTGGTGACCCCCAACTGTAAAATTATTTTTTTAATGAATCATTTTATTGGGGGCTCATACAAGTCCCTTCACAATCCATATAAACATCAATTGTATGTAGGCCACATTTACATACTTATTGCCATCATCACTCTCAAAACATCCTCTCTCCCTCCCTCCAGGCCCCCAGTATCAGCTCCCTATATTTCCCTTCCTCCCTCCCTTCCCCTTGAATCCTTAGTAATTTACAAATTGTTATTATTTTCATACTGTACACTGTCCAATGTGTCCCAACACTTGCTTCCCTGAGGACAAATGTGTGCATAAGCTAATGTGGTGAAGAAAGATGATGGTACCTGGCTACCAAAAGATATAGCATCTGGGGTCTTAAAGGCTTGAGTCAACAAGCGGCCATTCAGCTCAGAAGCAAGAAAGCCCACACAGAAGAAGCACACCAGCCTGTGTGATCATGAGGTGGTGAAGGGATCCGGTGTCAGGCATCAATGAGCTAAAATTATATTATTATTAATGAGGGGGGAGCACAGATTGGGGACCCAAAGCCCATCAACAGGTGAGATGATATCCTCTTGCAGAGGGGTTATAAGGAGGAGATGGACCAGTTAAGATACAGGGTAGTAGCAATGAAATAGGCAACCTTCCTCTAGTTCCCAAATGCTTCCTCCCACCCACTATCATGACCCCAATTCTACTATCTAAAATTACTTTTGTTGCTACTTCATAACTGTCATTTTTGGGACTGTTATGACTTGGGTGACACCCCCCCCCCCCCCGTGAAAGGGTCATCCAATCCCCAAAAGGGTCATGACCCGCAGGTTGAGAACTGCTGATACAGTGTTACCATGAGTTGGAATGGACTTGATGGCAGTGGGCTTGACTGGCTTGTCTTTCTTAATCGTCAACAGTATGACAGTTCAAACTCATATCAAATTCCACTTCCTGATAGGAGCCCTGCTTTCTGCATGAAGTCATCCAATGAAGTTTTTCTTTCCTCGTGCTCATGCTTGCCACTACCAGGAAATCCATTCCAACTCAATGCAGCTTCTTTTGGGTTTCTTAGTTTGTAAACTTTCATGAGAGCAAATAGCCTCATATTCCTCCTGAGAAGCAACTGGTGGATTTGAACCAGTTTTATGTTGCAGTTAGCAGTTCAATGCTCACCAGGACTCCTTGTCCCTATGCCCTCCAGTAGTGACATGCTGATTAAATCAGTATTTACCCTTGAATTGATTGCTGCTCTGGTTTCTTGAAATTCAAGGTAGGGACAAAATTATTTTTAATGTTTTGACTATGGAAAAACTTAAACACATACAAAGGAAAATCAGATGATCAGTGTAAGATGAGAAGTCTCTGCCCTGGTAAGTTCCATTGATTTGAGAATCCTACTTGATAAAATTCCAAGTTTATTCTTAACCCAGAATCCTATTCTCTTTTATTCCCCAACCTTGTGGTTTGTTAGAATTCCAATAGGAAGAGACACAATAACGGTGTCTCCCACCCAGCTTTATCCCTCTGTATCTCATCCATTCTCACAATCAATGTCACCTCCTTCCAACTGCATGCAAAATCGGGAAACGTAAAGGAACCCATTCATTCAATCACCAGATGTCTAAGGTTATATAAGGATTGTATTTATAGTTAGAAAACATGGCCTTGATGATAGAAGCAGCATGGTAGAATTTTGCAAGACCAATGTCTTCTCCCTTGCAAATATCCTTTTTCAACAACATAAATGGTGACTCTTCACATGGATTTCACAAGGAAAATAAATGACATACAAAATACAAAATAAAATCCATAAAACCGAAATCAGTTACATCTGTGGGAAGAAACAATAGTCTCACTCGATATCATCAGTCAAAACAAGACCAGGTGCCAAACTGGAACAGACCACCAAATGTTTATTCAGAAGTTCACATTGAAATGGAAGAAAATTAAAACATGTCTGAAAGAGACAAGACATGGCCTTCTTTAAGTATATTCTACGTGAATTTAGAAGACATCTCAACATGGAACAGATTTGAATTACTAAACACTAGTAGCAGAAACCCAGAAGAGTTGTTGGATGACATCAAGAACATTACACATGAGGAAAACAAAATTCCAAATTCACTGCCATTGAGTCCATTCCAATGCATAGAGGACCCTAGAAGATAAAGTATAACTGTCCCTGTGGATTTCCATGGCTGTCATCTTTACAGGAGTAGAAAGCCTCATATTTTTCTCATGAAGCTGGGGGTTTCAGATACCTGGCTTTGCAGTTATTTATAGCCCCCTACATCATCAGAGTTCCTAAAGAAAGCAAAAAACCTTTTAAAAAACAGGAAAGAAAGAAAAGGGAGAGTCAGAAAAGTCTGAGATACATGTTCTGTCTGTAAAAAAGTTAAAGCAGATGGGATCAATAATGAAGCAAAAGAGTTGAATGAAAAATTTCAAAGGGAATCTTGAGAAGACAAAATAGAGTATTACAATGAAAATGCAAAGGCTTGGAGTTTGAAAACCAAAATAGAAGAAAAATGCTGAGCATATCTCAGTATATTTCAAGCCTGAATTGAAATATTGAAAAAGTCTGTGAGCAAAATATTGAAAGATGCAGGGAACATCCGAAGAAGTTGGAAGCAATACAGAAAATCACAGTATGGGAAAGTGTGAGTCAGCATTCAAATATTGCAAGAGGCAGCACATGGTCAAGAGTCAATGGTCCTAAAGGAAGAAGTTCAAGCTGAACTGAAGCATTAGTGTAAAACAAGACTCCAGGGATTGAAAGAATACCAATTGAAATATTTCAACAATCTGATGAAACATTTGTCACATTTGATCTGAAAGATAGTTACCTGGCTAATCAAAAGAATGTGGAAATTTCAAATAATATTATTACCATCACAAAGAGTAAAATTTTGTTGAAAATAATTCAAGAAACTCTGCAGATGTGCATTGACATTGAGCTGCCAGAAATACAAATTTGGTTCAGAAGAGGAAGGAAAGAAGTAACATCATTGCTCACGACCGATGGATCTTAACTGAAAGCAGAGCATGTCAGAATGATGTTCACTTGTATTTTGGTGATGACAAAATGACATCCTACTGGGTAGACCATAACAAACTACGAAGAACATGGAACAAAATGAGAATTCTAGAACCTTCGATTGCGTTCACCCAGAACCTGTACATAAACCAATATTCTGATTAGAACAGAACAAAGGAATACTGCATGATTTAAAACCAGGGAAAGTGTGCATTAAGGCTGCATCCTTTCACCATACTGATTCAATCTGTATGCTGAGTGAGAATGTATCCAGAGAAGCTAGGTTATATGAAGAAGAATGAGTCTTCAGGATTAGAGGAAGACTTATTAACAACCTTCAATGTACAGATGGCACAACTTTGTTTGCTGAAAGTCCAGAGGACTTCAAGCACCTGCTGATTAAAATTAAAAAGTGCAGGCTACCATGTGGACTGCAGCTCAATGTAAAGAAATCTCAAATCTTCATAAATAGACCTAAAAACAACATCAAGATAAATGAAGAAAAGATTGAAGTTGCTAAGGATTTGATTTTACTGGAACACATGGTAGCAGCAGTCACAAAATCAAAAGATGTAGTAAATCTGCTACACAGAACCTCTTTACAATGTGAAAGAGTACAGACATCATTTCAAAGACTAAGGAACACCTGACTCCAGCTGTGGTATTTTCAATTGCCCCTTGTGCATCTGAAAGCTGGACAGTAAATAAGGAAAACCACAGTTTGGTGCATTTGAAAGACTGTAATGGCAAAGAATATTGAAAGAAACACGCACTGCCAGAGGAACAAATAAATCTGTCTTGAAGCTAGTTTAGCCAGAATGCTCCTTAGAAAGGAGGATGGGTGAATTTCATCTCAGATTCTTTGGACATGTTATCAGGAGAAACCGTCCCTGAAAAAAGGGCATCATGCTTAGTAAAGTCAGAAAAAGGAAGATGAGGGAGAGGTGAAGGAGGAGGAGGAGGAGGAGGAAGAGGAAGAAGAAGAGAAAAAGAAGGAGAAAGAGGAGGAGAAGGAGACACTCAATACAATGGATTGACAGAATGACTGCAACAATGGGCTCACACTAACAACTGTGAAGATAATGGCCATGTTTAGCTCTGCTGTGCTTAGGGTCACTACACAGCAGAACTGACTGAACAGTATCTAACAGTAGATGGTGGGGTTTATGCATGGAAGATGGGGATGGGTTTTTGCACATGAGGGACTGTAGACCAGAGGGTCTCAACCTGTGGGTCACAGCCCCTTTGGGGGTTGAATGAATCCTTTCACAGGGGTTGCCCGATTCCTAACGGTAGCAAAATTATAGTTATGAAGTAACGATGAAAATAATTATATGGTTGGGGGTTGGGGGTGTCACCACAACATGAGGAAGTGAATTACAGGGTTGTGGCATTAAAGCTTGAGAATCACTGTAGACAAACAAAGAAGAACAAAATATAGACATGACAAATATAGAGGAGAAGGCTGATAAGTGCTGTAATTGAGACCTAAAGATTAGAAGAGAGGGGAAGAGTGTCCAACAAAATAGGTGGATTGTCTTTCAGTTGTGTTCTCTAAGTCAAGACCAAAAGACTGATGAGACATAAACCAGGTGAAGATAGACATAGAAAGCAGAAAGCATAGGACAACTATAAAGCCTAGATGCATACAAGCTTAGTACATTGGGAGAGGAAAATATCATATATCAGGGTGGTTAGAGTAGGAAGATAATCAAAGGCCAATCTTTGTACGACCTTATTATTCAAATGATAGGTATTGATAAGAAAGAAACATGGCAACAACATGACCATATTTGATGCTTAGAATCACCAAGCTTGCCATAGGTCACCAATATAAACAGATGGGGCGGAGGGAGGACCAAAGAGAAAAGACAGAAGACTTTTTGGAAGCTGTTGCCACTTTACAAGTGAGAATGAGTTAGAACTGGCCAGATGACAATGAGTTGGGGTGTTTTGTTGTTGTTGTATTGTTTTGTTTTGAATTTCTTTTGAGGGGAAGAAGTGGGGTATATTATATGACAAGTTCTGGTAATAGAAGGTGAAATACTTATCAGGTTGGGGTTTCTGCTTGGTCAACCAGATAAATGATGGTGCCTTTTGCTGAGATTAAAAGTCCACATTGTGTCTGGAGTACCTGGGACACATCTGGCTACATGATGGGCCTGGGATCAAGGAGATTAGGTTGAATGAATGTGTATGCCTCGTGAAGGTTTTTTAATTTGGGGGCCCTTTTCCGCATGTGTTGTCTATTTGGATATTTACTATGTTGTTGTTTAAGGGAAATGGATCTATGTTTCAGAATTAGAAGGGGACTCAGGCTCCAGCCCCATGCCTGCCATCCAGAATGGGCAGTCATGAGGAAATCCATTTGAATCTCTGGGTTTATGATCTGTGGAATACAAGGTTATAATGTGTTATCACCGAGTGCTTTTTTTCATTTATAGAAATCATTTCTATGGTTTTAGGAATCAACTAACTCTTTGTTAAAATTTGTTCTTTAGAAGTAAAATATTAAGTAAGCCAATGAGCAAGAAACACCACAATGTAACTTTATGTATGTGTCAGAAATACTTTCAAAAATCTCTCTGATGGAGAAAAGATAGTATCTTGGGTAGATGGTTGCTTTGCTTAAGATTTATTATTTAGTTTTTCCTATTGTTCTAACACAGCCACCCACTCATAGTAAAGAATCTGCATAATACAGTACCTGGATTTTAAATCCCTGGATTTTTAAAATAAGCAATAAACACTTGACTTTGAAATTATTTTGCCATCCATTTTTGTAGCACTATTTAAAATTACAAAAGAAAGCTGCTTCCAATTTGTTTCATTATTCTTTCTGGAAGTATTACAGGTCGGGTCTTTTTCTTTTTAATAGATCTTTGTTGCTGTGGGGCTCCTGTAGAAAATATATCTGAAATAGTTAAAAGACAGCTTCTTGTCACTGTCATAGGATCATCAACAGCAACCCAAATCAACAGGAAATGAAAACCAAAGCAAAGTTGCTCTCAAATCTCATTAAATATCAGGCCTAATAAATAGTATGTCTAATAACTTCTAGAACATCTCCAATGGCCTGTTTCATTCCCACTTCAAAATGATATAGCGACAGTGTCCAGCACCTAGCAGTAACTACTGTTTACGGTTGTTTAACTAGCAGTAACTGTTGTTTAACTAAGTCCTAGGTAATGCCAAGCGCTGGACTTAGCCTACATATCTCAGGTACTTCTCATATCAACCATGTGGGATGATTTCCATGATCTCTATTTTAGAGATGAGAAAAATAAGCCTTAACTCCCTTCATAAGTATAAAGTGGAAGAGTCTGAGTATCCAATCCAATCTATCCAAGGTCAGAATCTATACCTTTAAAACTGGTCCTCTTCACTTCCACAGTATGACTATGATAACTGAGAACACATGCAAGCATGAATGTATCACCATTTCTCCTCAAATCTGCCTGGCCCAACTCCTGCTCATTCCAAACTGCAGTCTATGACCAACTACTGCTTAAAAGGGCACCCTATCCAATAGCTCTTAGTCACAAAGCATGTATCAGGAAATAAGGTAGAAACACTAAAATGTCTCGCTCTTCAGAATTTATGTGTTGGGGTCAAAAGTGGGCAATAAACAAGTAAACAAACAAATCAACCAAGGAGTTTCAAATTGTAAAAAATGGTGTTTGGGGGGGAAGGTGACAAAGCAAGAAAATGGAACAGAAAATGTGTGTGGGGGGGAGCTATTTTCATTCTTCCAATTGATATTTCTCCTTATAATTATTTTCACTACTAGAACCCATTTGGGGTTCAGCTTAGAATCTTTGTTCTCACCATCCTTAACCATTGGTCTTGTCCAAGTTCTTAGTTCTTCAGTCTATCCTATTGGTCTCTTACAGTGACAGTCCTAAAATGTTGACACTCTTATTTTGCCTTAGGTTCAAACACCTCATGTCATGTACAAATCTCTCCATCATCTGGTCACACCCTGCATATCTAAAAACATCTTCGCTTCTTCATCCACACGTATAAAAGGGGGCATCTAATGTGTATGAGGCAAGAAACAACCCCTAATGCAAGCCATCTGGTCCCTTTGGACAATCGACTTACCTTCCCATATACCTGCTAACAGAGCTACCTTTTTTTGTGTGTGTGTGTGGCTCCATCCACCTATCGAAGCCTGCTTGCCATTTAGAAACAACTCAGGATCTTGTTTTCTGATTACATGTCCTCCATCTCTGCCAATCCATAGTCATTCTATTTTTAAATCATATTCATTTTCCAGTCTACAGCATCCTGTCCTACTGCACTGCTAATGCCGCATGCGTGTGTGCTCGATGTGCATGTGCATACGTGACTGATGGCTATACCTTCGTTCAGATCAACCATCAGGACCAACCTTTATTTGTGGTGGAATGAAATTTCTTAATATAATTCTTCTACACAAGTGTCTAGGAGCCCTGGTGGCATAGTGGTTAAGCGTTGGGCTTCAGGTTTGCAATTTGGGACCACCTGGAGCTCTGAGAGAAAAGGGTGGGGCTTTCTACTCCGCTAACTGGCCTCAAAAATTCATAGAGGCAGTTTTACCCTGTCCTCTAGGGTCACCATAAGTCACCATAGACTGGGTAGCACTGAGTTTGGGTTGGTTTTGAGCAATTCAAACCAAATGATGGGGGTGGGGGTAATGCAAATAGGGTGCCCCTGGCTATATTCCTGCCACTACCCCCACCCTGGGGATAGGCTGATTCCATCTTTGAAGCAACATAGAAGAGAGAAACCCCAAGGATTTTGGAAAAACATGTTCAAGATCTCGGGCTGAATGATGGAAGCCACTGAGACCAGATGCATCACCAATTGTGGCCCGGAGACACAGAGGTGGAGTATGGAGATTATGGAGTCTCTTCGCCTTATCTGACCTGAGACCAAGGAACTCTGGGACAGAGTGAGAAGTAGGCTGTCTTTCTGATCTCTGGAGGCAAAGGCCAAGGGACCTACAGCTGCAAGACTAAGAACCAGAGACTTGATGGCCACGAGACTGAAAGGTGGAGAACTTCAAGAGATCTGGCTACTAAATGAGAGAAAAAAATGATCCTATCTTTATTGTTTTTTGATCTTGACTTACGGCAATCAGCTAACTTTCCTAACAGACCTTTGTGAATCTGAATGTTGTCTGTGAGTTCTGTGCGGCCATTGCAATGGATTATCTAACCCAGCATAGATGCAGAGTGGGGAGGGAGGAATGGTTGGTGTTAGAATAGGTATAGCAGGATGCACCCTGGCAACTTGCCTGACCCTGCTTTGGGGCAGTAGGACAGTCAGAGGTCAGCTATATCTACTTCTATTGCCAATTGCAGCAGCAGTCTCACATTACAAGATGCTACAACATAGCAACTAAAATGTATTTGGTACTTCTTTTATGCAACTCAACAGGAGCCCTGATGGTGTAGTGGTGAGATGCTGAATCCACCAGCAGCTCCACTCGAGGACGAGTGGACTCCGGTAAACAGTCTCAGGAACCCACAGGGGGTTTCTGTGAGTCAACACTGACTTCCTGGCAGGGAGTTTTTGCTTGTTTGTTTGTTTGTTTTCAGTTTTATATGCAGCACACTTTGCCAAAGGTGTTGCCCATTGTACTTTATGAATCCTGCCAACAGCTCTATAAAGGGGCTCATCCTTCTTACTCCCATTTGGCATATGAGGAAACTCAGGCTGAGGGTCGTCAGTACCTATTCATAAATGGCAGACCTGGACTTTCAACCTAAGGTGTAGGGTTCCAAAGGCTGCCGACCTAACATCTTAAACCATGCTACCCGAAACACAATCCTCGGCACTAGGATTCCTATTCCCTGCTGCTACTTCCTACAAAGGCTCATGAACAATTTACAGGAAAAGATCTCCATGCCAGTGATGGTCAGCAAGGCATAGAGAGAGGCAATGTGTACTTTTGGGAGATTCTGCCTTTGGGGGATGAGTAGAGTGAGAACTCGGTGGGGAAAAGTCACCATCATATAATCTGATGAAAAAGTTCATCTTCAACTCACCTGGAGGGCAAGAAAATTAAGGGGAAATATGGGGAGTTGGAATTAAAAAAAAAAAAGAACTAGAGGAAAGAGGGAAAGAGGAGCTTATGCTGGAGGGGTTCAAGTAGAAAATGTAGATGAATGTGGCAACATGTGTACAAGTATGCTTAATATGAACGAAGTATTGAATGTTGTAAGAGCCCCCAATAAAATCTATTTTTTTAAAAAAAAGAAGCCATTAAAATCAAAGTTGTTGGAGTCAAGCAGCCAGGAGAGTTGCTTCCAGGTAAAGAAGGTAGCTTACCTTAAAAACAAACAAACAAAAAAAAACAGGGGATCAACAATATCCATAATAGAAGATCCAGGGAATTCACTTTGGTTTCTCCAAAGTCAGAGGATATTTGATAGTTTTACTCCAAAAAATTGGGGAATAAGGCAGAAGATAAGACTGATATCCACTAGAATCAATGAGTTGGTCAATATCATGAGATATTCTTTTCATTTTCCTTAATCCTTTTCTTTACAAAAATTCTTCTTTTATAATGTGACATTCAATATCAAATTAAATATCAAGCTCCCACTCTCTGAGAATCTCACTTGTGTATCTGGTATTTTGATTCAGATTCACATTAACCCTATAGAGGATTTCTGAGATTATAAATTATTATGGAAGCAGATAGCCTGATATTTGTCCTGAAAAAAGTGGCTGGTGAGTTTGAACTGTGAATCTTATGGTGCACAGTGTAATGCTTATTCCATAGCTCTTTATTCTGAATCTTTCATTATACTTTTTTTTCTATTGGTAACTTGCCAAGCCAATGTGCTAAAATGTCAGCATTCTCATATTACGGTCTCCTCTTGGTATAGTTCATATGGACACTAAGAGAAGTCCACTTTATCCAGGTCTGATTATTTTTAAAGATAGCCAGAACAGGATCACTCATTGGGAGAAATTCTTTCTAGCTGTAAAATTTCATAGGGCCTGTGCTCTGAGGTAGGAATTATACAGCTGGCAGAAAGGTTGGAAGTTCTGTGGGAGAACTAAGAGGCTGTTGCTTCTGTAAAGATTTTCAGGTTCAGAAATCTTATGAAGCCCCTCTCTGTCCTATTCTATGGCAGTAGTTTTTCTTCCTTTTTTTTTTCCCCTCTTACTTTTAAAAACAGTGAGAAAGAAAGATGCTTTCTTAATTGATTTACAACAAAAATATAAGACAAAAATAAAAAGCTAAACACCCATATAAAAGAAAGATGGCAATAAATATACCAAAATTTTTTAAGAGTTTCGAGTTTGATGTAAGCGTCTCAACAACTAAAGCCAAAAGAAATGTTAAGCAATTCTAAAGGTGTGAGTTTAGTGTCATCATCAGCCATGGAGAGAAATCTCTTTCTGCTTTTTTTTTTAATGGAATGTTCACACTGTCCAGAGTATATCAGACATAAACACGCTGAGATTCTAAAGGTTTCCCCACCTTAGTTCTTAATGCATAAACTCAAATATCACCCCGAAGTATATTGCCCAGGACTCAGCCTCCATTGGAATCCAACATGCTGAGACCTTCGGATTTTGATTAAAACCTACACCTAAGAACCCTACGAGTGTAATGCATTGCCTTCAAGTCTAATACCCCTTTCAGGTATTTCTAATCCCTACACTGCTATTACTAACTTGCATAACATGATTTAATTATGTCCCGAGGAGAGCGGCATGTAAGGTGATAGCCTTGAAGAACAAGCGTTCAAAGGCAGTGTCTCACCCAGGAGTCATGTCCCCCCACAGACCCCAAATCCCAAGCTACACCCATTTAGCAATTGAAGAGTGGCCTCTCCCAAGTGTACACTCTTCAATAGCAGATCTTGAAAGGAGACAAACCCTTGGTGTGACTTTCAAAGCATCCAGCCATGGCATAATTTGGATCTTGCCTCTACTTCTTTGGACAGCTTTAAAACCGTGAGGCTGCTGATGGGTAACTGGATCAACGCATTTCTTTTCAAGCTATACATTTTCTCCAGTCGAACTAAATAGCATGTATTCAGTCTGTGCTTGGCTTTTATCAGGGGTCTCTGCCCCGCTTACTTAAAAACAGAGTGGACCTTGTTGTTCTCCTTAAAAGTTCTTCTTAAAGAGCACACACACACGCTGTGAATTGAAGGTACAGTGTGTTGAGTGTTTCCCATTGATTGTTCTCTGCCAAGAATCCCATTTGAAATGTTTTAGTTTCCCCCCCAAAGTTGAGTAAAGGAACAAAGTGGATATTATTCTTTAAGTCTAAGTTTAAACCGCTTAATGAGTGGAGCCAATTGAAGTAAATCATAATTGCTAAACAGGACTCAGTTTACAACAGCCTCGTGAAATTTTGCCGAAAAGCACAACACAAAATGAGACGGAGACCACGCAAATGGCACGTGCATGTAGCTGCTGTCCCAAGATTCCTTTTTCTAACATGCTGGTATTATGAATCACTGGGCATAAAACAGTAACCTTTGTGGTCGCACAGTTTCACTTGATCCGTATTATTTATGGTTCACACCCTATTATGTAACTGGCAAACGTTTTCAAATAGCCAGAATCGCGTGCCACCAACAGTGATGTACAATCGGGCTGAATTACTTTCTCATACATTAGTAAATTAGGGCCAACCCACCCCGGCCGCGCTCGTTCGTGCACCCTTTGTACGACACATCCATCTTCTGGCTAATGGATTTTATGCAGGTGATCAAAAGTTGTGGGGTTACTTCTCAATTCAATTAGCTAAATTGTTTCTTACCATTTCAAATCATAGCCTAGGGCTGCACAAGGCAGCAATTTAAAGAAATGTAAAAGTGGAGCCATTCAGACTCAGACATCAGACCTGTGGTAAGAAAAATGCAAGCCCCCTTAAGGTCCAGAGAATGAAACTAAAATGAACAGGTGAGTTGGGCCTGGCAGCTCTTTGCCTGAGCTTGTTCTCAGGTGTGTGAGTGAGCATGTGTGTGTGTGTGTGTGTATTTAATACAAATTTTATTGGGGGCTCTTATAGCTCTTATAACATTTAATACATCATTTGTATTAAGCATATTTGTACACTTACTGCCATATTCATTTCCAAATATTTTCTATTTGAGCCCATGGTATAAGTTCCTCTTTCCCTCTTTCCTCTAGATTTATTTTTTTATAAATTTCAGTCCCCAAAGTTCCCCTCCCCCTCCTCCTCTCCATGAACCCCTAATAATTTACAAATTTTTATTACCTTTTCATATCTTACACTGTATAATGTGTCCCTCCAGCCAACCCCCTGTTGTCTGTACTGCAGGTAGGAGATTCCATGTAGATCCCTGAAATTGGTTCCCCCTTTCTATTCCACCATCCCTCCACCCTCCCAGTATCACCACTCCCATCACTAGTCCTGAGGGACCATCTATCTTAAATTCCCCATGTTTCTGCCTCCAGTGTACATCCCCTGGTCTAGCTGAATCTGTCTGGTAGAGTTGGGATCATGATACTGAATGGGAGGAAGCATTTGAGAACCAGAGGAAAGTTGCACATTTCATTGTTACTACACTGTACCTTGACTGACTCATCTCCTCGCTGCAACCCCTCTGTCGCTTCATTTATTGATGGGCTTTGGGTCCTCAATTTGCACTCATTTATAATTTTTAGATTTTGAAACTCAATACCGAATCCCTTTGACACCTTGTGGTCACACAGGCTGGTGTGCTTCTTTCACGTGAATTTGCTTCTGAGCTGGATGACCTCTTGTTTACTGTCAAGCCTTTAAGACCCCAGATGCTATATCTTTTGATAGCCGGGCACCATCAGCTTTCTTCCCCACATTTGCTTATGCACCAATTTGTCGTCAGTGATCATATCAGAAAACTGAGCACATAATATTATGATTATTAGTGGTTACACATTAGACTGCAATTCACATGGGCAGCAGTTTGAAGCCACCAACAACTCTGCGGGAGAGGGATTGGGCTTTCTACTCCTGTAAAAATTTCAGAAACACACAAGGGGTCACTAGGAGGCAGACTTAACTCAATGACATTCTCAGGTTTTTAATAGAACCCTGATTGAGAGCCTACACTTTGGGACCAGGTGTCTGAATAAGCCTCCCCCAGAACCCCACTCCTGCCAGATAACATGGGAAAAAGGGGTTCTGGGAAGTGCTACAAGTTTGGAAAATGCTCCATTTCACAAGGAGTCTGCTCAACTCCACTGAGTTCCTCACTCCCCCAAATGAGGAGGCCACAGACTCTCCCTTTCCATGTGACAGCCCATGCAACCTCTCCTCTGCCAGGGTTCACTTTGGGAAACCCACTCTCAGAAAGGCAGGGAAAACCCATTCTCTGCTTCCGTTGCCTTACACAAATTCAAAGTCAATGGCTATGTCAATAATCTGCCATGCCTTTGTGGAGCGTGTCTTCTGCACCAGAGCACTGCGAGCATGTGCGTTCTCACGTGAACTGGGATTGCTCTGGGTGCTCAAGCAACTTGGCCATTTTGAGTCTGAGCTTCTGCATTCACTCTCCCAGGCTGCGCTGCTGCGCAGAGTGAAAGGGTGGGAGAATGTGCCCCCCTGACAGGATTCCGTTGTCACCACAGATGCTTAATTTTCTCCCGATGCTGAGCCTTGCTGAACAGTCTTCACTAGACGAATGCAAGGCAGCCAAAATGAGTTGTTTAATACTTACACTCCATTGAAACCGGTTCCAGGCTCTCCACGATGAAGATCCAGACTTGGTTAATTGCACTAAATCTCATAGATTTGATTTCCCTCTCCACAATCAAGTACCATGCTTGAAACATTGCACCCTATGTGCTTGAACTATCCCAATGACACAGAGCCTCATACCCCAAAACTCAAAGAGCCACAGAGGGTGTCTTCAACATCATCAGTATGATTCAGCTACGATCCTGCATAATAAAGACTTCGCCCCAAAATGCTAAGTTTTTGCCAGAGCATATGGGAGTATAAAAGCAAATGTGTATTGTGCATAATATTATGTCACATTATTGAGCATATTTTTTTAAAAGGCAACACCCACAGGTCTGAACAACTTTGGTTTTATGCAAATTCTGCTAGCTTGATGACGTGCTTGTCACTTTTTTTGTTGTATCAGCACAGTGCCCTTGGGAGGAATAACAGTCTCGCTTTGCTTTGCCACTGTTAGTGTCTACCTTTGCAAAGACTTTCCCCACATGCACGCCAAAGGACTTCTGGTCTGCACAAGCGTGGTCAGTTCACTTCGTTCTTTTGTGACTGGCAGAGAGAAGCTTCTGTGTGCACCATGATGCAACCCAGTCCTTCTTGGGAATTCAATACACTGTCCCATCGATGCCCAACCCCACACACTTTGTATAATCATAGCCATCATCTTTTTATTATGTCTTGGACTTGAGGAGGCCTGAAAGCAGATGTAACTCATGATGACCTGACTTCAATGGGAAAATGAACCAGGTGGCTAATTGTCTCTAAAACAAATACACTGATAATTAGCAGGAGAGCACAATGAAACAGAAGCCTAACCACCAACCTTTATTTAAGTTAAGCAAATGGGTGAGCAAATGATGCAGCTGCACCGCACTTTGACAAGTTAATAAGGGAGCCATACTTCATCTCGTCAGTCCCACTAGCCAAAGCATGCCCTCAGGACTTGGTATCAGTGAAGCTAAAACTGTGAACTTGAGAAATTCCACAATGCTCACAGTGAAAACCTTTGTCTGAGGACTTAGTGGAGCCAGAGTTTAGGCTACTAGGTTTTCTCATCCATGGAATGTTCTTGGTCAAAGCCAAGAAAACAAGACGCTGATATGGCCTCATCTACATACACAGTGCTAATCATTGTGGTTCTCTGAGAGTGCCAAGAACATTGTTGCAGATTTCATTTTCCCAAGATTTAGCATTCCAAAGGTTGGGCTGCAGGTTGAGCAATTGGCTTTTGGTTTTTCTGTGAAGGACCAGGTAGCAAAAAAGATTCGTCTTTGTGGACCACACAATCAGTTTTGCCACTATTCTATTCTGCCATTGATTGAAAAAGCAGCCATAGGCAACAGATAGACACATGAATGTGGCTGTGTTTCAGTAAAACTTTATTTATGGATATTGGCATTTAATTATGGACATTGGACACAAATAATTTCTACATCATGAAATAATATTTTTCTTCTGTCCTCCTGTGGTAGTTACGTAATCTGTTGTCGACTTGAGACTCTTAAGAGTGAAGGGGTGAAGCATCACCTGCCAATCAGTTCACGGTTTGATGACCTCATTTGGAGGTGCCAAGTCACTGCGTAGCTCTTGCTGAAGGTGGAGCACATGCTCCCCACCCCACCCCACCCCCCGTGAGACATGTCTGCTGACAAAACACATGAAGTTTCTCTGGAGCTGGAGGACCTACATGGAGACACCTGCCAGCGCTGAGATGCTTACACCATCATTGGATCCACAAGACTTTCCATCTACTGGCTGTGATATTCCTGCATTCGGCATATTTGCATGTGTTTTGTGAATCTGAAGAGGACTGTCTAGATTTGGTATCAAACATAAAATTAATATTAATTGGACTTATGGATTTGATCTGGACTGGGCTGGAATGTTTTCTCAATATTCAAATGCTATTGTCTATAAAGCTCTTTTTTATATACTTACGAGTGTCTATGAATGTGCTTCTCTATCCAACCCAGATTCACACCGCCGCCGCCACCACCACCACCACCCAGCCATTCAAAAATGTAGGAACCATCCTTAGCTTGGATGTAATGCAAAAACATAGCTACTTAACCCCATCAGCCATAGTTCGCCAATTGCTATATAGATGACTTAATTAAGTTGGAGTTAAGGTTCAGAGATCACAAAGGGCTATACTTTACTCTAGTTTCCTTCTGATATAGTTCTCAACTGAATATAGGAATTAAGTTTACTAGGGAGCTGGAGTCAAAACTGTGAAACAGGGATATTCCAGTTACTTGCTTCAATACCTACATATTGATCATGCAAAAAAGTCAGCAGATCCAGAAGAACACAGAGTCTGAGATAACAGATCCTTCAGAGTTCCAAGTGGAAGTGGATAAACTTTGGAACATAGACTAAAGAACCCTTCCTTGGATGCTTTGTCAATAGGTAACAAAATCCACATGCTCCTTGACCCTGATGTGTCAGCTGTGAATCTATCTTAAATATATCATTAGAATTACAGGTAGAATTTGAGGAACAACTTTAAGGATGTTTATTGTGGTATTGCTTAGAATAGCAACAAATACATAAAGTAGAAAGCAGCCTACATGCCGAACAATAGGAACATGGTCGAATAATTCATGGTAATATTTTATAAAATGGATTCTCATGTAGTCATTAAAATCATGATGTATACGACTATGAATTGTCATGAAAGGATGCTCATTTGTGGGAGGGGCAGGCATGTAACAAAAGAATAAAGATGAAATGAACCCCTTTTTGTTTTCAGAATTGCAGAAAGCATCTAGGAGGATATAGCTAAAGTGTTATTGCTTATCACTGTGGGGTGGATTTATGGCTGGTTCTTCATTTTTTCCCTCCTTTGTAGAATATTTTCTAATTACATTTGATTTATTCATTGAACATCTATTTATTAAGGGCTTACTATCTACATGCCAGACCTTGTTTTCCACAATGGGAATGTTATATTTTGTAATTAAAGAGTGAAACACTGAAATTTTTCAAGAAGAAGAGACAGTTCCTTAAAAATCAGTGTAAGAATGCTTCCAGTCATTCGGATAAGGCTCATGGCCACTCACACTATCAAAGAGACACTGGGGAAGATGAAAATGAGTGAGGACATAGTCAGGATGAGGTGGGAAGTGTGTCTCTGAGCTAACACAAACTACATGGGTGGTGTATGTTAGCAGCAACCCTGCAAATAACTCTCTTACTCTTCCTATTATTTTCACAACCAATCTGATCAAAGGATTGGTGGATGAGGTGCTCATATATGGCAGAGAGCTGGTCTTAAAAAATGCACATCTATGAGACTTTCCTTTGATCAAGAGGAAGAAATGAGAATAAGATAGCCAACTCACTCAAGAGGGGGACCTGACTGAGGGGTCAGGGCTGTTTTTGTTAGGTGCCATCTCAACGCTCTGACTCGCAGTGACAATAGAATGAAGCACTGCCTGGTCCAATGCCATCCACAAGACTTCTGCTATGTGCAGACTCATTATTGAAACCACTGTGCCAGCTCAACTTGAAAAACTTCTTCCTCTTTTCACTACCATTCCTTTTCTAAAAAGAATAATGCCCTTTTCTAGAGTCTGCTCTTTCTTGATAACATGCCTGAAGTACATGAGACAAAATCTCCTGACCTTAGTTCTAAGGAGCATTCTGGCTATACTTCCTCCAAGGCCAATCTGTTTATTATTTGAGTAGTTCATAGTACTCATGAGAAACTTTGCATGGATCAAGAGGCAGTTGTGCTAACAGAACAAGGGAACACTGCATGGTATTTGTGTTAGTCCAGGTAGACTAGAGAAACAAATTCATTGACATGCGTATGGATATATGGGAAAGGTGTATACACAAGAGGAATGGGAACATTTGAAAAGCATCCCAACCCAGTCCAGTCCAAAGTCATGAGTCCAACATTAGTCCACATGTCTGATACCAGCCTATAAAATCTTCCTCTGACTCATGAAGCACATGCCATCAAAGCATCCTGCCACTGGCAGGGGTCTCCCCATGGCTCCTCACTTCGAGAGCTCAGAGTCCATCAACAGCATCCTGTGGTGGTAGAAGCAACTCAGCACTGGCAGGGATTTCCACATGGCTTCTTCAGCTTCAGAGATCTGATTTCATCAGGGTAAGGGTGTGTGGCTTCTTCTCCAGTTCCTTCAGTGCCTGGGACACTGCCATCTTGTCTTGTCAGTAGTTCATCATCTCGGAGACTGACTCCCAGAGACTGAGAGTCAAGTTTCTCTTCTCCAATTGGGAAATACCCTGAGACTTCCCAGAATTCTCAGGAGAAAGCCATGCTCACCCAGAGGCCTCATTGGCTACTCATTGGATCTCTCCAGATTAACAGACCAGACTCCAGCCTCACATCCCAATCATGAAATTGATATCACAAATACATGACCGCCACAGTGTTAAATCAGGAAAGATGTGTTTCACCATACTTATTCAATCAGTCTACTGAGACAATCATCAGAGAAGCTTGATTACATGAAACAGAATTGTGGGATTTTCTTTTATCCTAACCACTTGCACAAAATAACTGTGAGATAGGACTGAAGGAAGGTTTATTAGTAACATTTAATATGCAGATTACACAATCTTGCTTGCTGAAAGTAAGGAGAATTGACGGCATTTGCTGATGAAGATCAAGGATTGTAGACTTCAGTATAGATTATAGCTCAATATAAAGAAAACCGAAATCAGGGCTGAGCCCCAGTGGCGTAGTGGTTGTGCGCGGAACTGTGGCCCACTGGGTTGGAGGTTCAAAACCAGCAGCAAGTCTGGGCCTCCTACTCCCACCACCAGAGGGCAGTGTTGCCTCCCCCCCAAAAAAAGAAAACCAAAATCCTCACAACTGGACCAATAGGTCACATGATGATACATGGAGAAAAAAAATGAAATTGTGAGAAATTTCATCTTGCTGGGGTCTAGCATCAATGTTCATGGAAGAAGCAGTTAAAAGATGGAACTATGCATTACACTGGGTAAATCTGCTGTACATAATCGCATTGTTGAAAATCAAGGGTGTTCCTGTGAGGACTAAGGGGTACCTGACCCCAGCCATCATATTTTTAATCATCTTCTAAGCATGTGAAAGTTTGACATTGAAGAAGGAAGACCAAAGAAATTTTTATGCCTTTGAACTATAGTGTTGATGAAGAATATTGAAAGTACCATGAACTGCCAAAATAATAGATTTGTCTTAGAAGGGCAGCCTTAGAGGCAAGGTTGAGGAGACTTAGTCTCACCATACTTCGGCCATGTTCTCAGAAGAGACCCTGCCTGGAGAAGCACATCGTCCTTGGTAAAGTGAAGTCCCTTGAGGAGATGGATTAACGCAGCGGTCTCGAATATAAAAGCAATAGTGAGGGTAGTGCAGAATTGGAAATATTTCCTTCTTTTGTACACCAAGTTGCTGTGAGTCAGAACCCACTTGATGACATATACCACTACCACCACCACCAGAGTAACCTTTAGTACTCTTTGTCAGCCTCATTAATCAAAAGCATCCATTCTTCTATGGTCTCTCGTATTTAAGGTCCAACTTTCACATGGCCTATGAGGTGATTGAAACTGCCCTGGCTTAAGTCAGGCACAGCTTAGTCGTCAAAGTGACCTCCTTCTTGAACAGTTCAAAGAGGCCTTGTGTAGCAGATTTACCTAAAGCATCACTTTGGAGGAAAGGGGGGGAGGGGCAAAATTCTAGTGATTTCTTCAAAAAGTCTCCTCATCGTGAGGGAGATTAGATTGCACTGGGTTACTTGGCTTAGTCTGGGTCTGTTTATTCATGCCAAGTATACTTTAAAGCACTTACAGCAAAGTTCCAGGCAGTGTTGATCGAGAAATAGAAAAGCAAACACCTCCATAGTTTTCCTTCAGATATTTTTAACTTACTGGCCTCTCTGAAGTATGTAATTTTTTCAAGTGCAAATTCTATTTATTTGCTTTTCTGACATTCAAGTACCATGTCAGTTCTTTTCTGCTGCTTGTGAGATTATACCTGTCATATGGTTCAGAATATGATAAAATCTTGCTGGGTCATTTGAGGACTCAGATGTGCAGTCTTGAAATCCATATATATCGTTGGTACAGTCTGAATTATGCCCCTCCAACATGTGTGCTGAGTTGTACCTCCTATACCTGTGGCTACCATTCCACTTGGACATTGGGCTTTCTTTGTTATGTTAATATGACACATCAATGTGGTGTGTGCCCTAAACCTAATCACTGCTGAATTATAGATGAGCAAATTAGACACATCAAAAGCATGAACAGGAGAGAGATAGGTGCCATGTGAAGGTCATCAAAGATGTGAGACCTGGCAGTGCTACAGAAACTGAAAGACAAGAGTTGTCCCCCAGAGAGAAAACAGAGCTTTCCCCTAGAACCCACTACCTGAATGGGCTCCATCTTTTAGCCTCCTGAACTATAAGAAAATAGATTTCAGTTAATTAAAGTCACCTACTTGTGATGATCACACAAGGAAATCCAACAATTACATAGTTATTAAAGTCATAAGATAGCTGATTACAATAACTATTGACCCGAATACGAGAATACATTGCTTTGTGTGAATTTGGATAGCTTGGTATGGCATCAATCACACTGGGGCCTTGTTGAAAGCTCTTTTCACTTAAGTCGTTCTAGAAGCATTATGATTTGGTTAGACATTTGATATTCTTTTACAAAGGCAGCAGTAATATTGGCCTTTCTAGAAAGAAGAACCAAAGGTCCAAGTGCACTTGAAAGCTTCCACAGCAGAGCTGATACACCACCTCCCAGTTTATCTCCTTTCATCCCGACACATGCATAATGTGTCTATTTCATCTTCTACATCTCTCTCAGTTGACACTGAACGGTTCCTTCCCACTTTCTTCAATAATAGTTCCAGTGTGTGTTCTGACTGACAACATACAATCAAAGCGATGCTGGCCAAATCTGCGGAACTCCTTCTCAGCCATTACTGATCCATCTGTCATGCTCTGTACATTGGGTTGGAAAAAAGCACTTCACGAGCAGAGAAAGTTCAAGTGTGCATGCATATACCAGCATTCACACACTTGTTCTATCTCTCCAATAGGTATTATCTGAATCTCCACACACTATTTCCCAACATCCATTTATATGACAGCTTGCTTGCTTGCTTTTTTTCTGTCTTTTTTTTTCCTTCCTGAAGAAAAAGGTTTTGAAAGGTTATTTTCTCCACTGCATCTTCAAAAGATCCTCTTTTGTGCTTTAAAGAGAACTCAGGTTTGGCCACAAATGTTTGCATTAGCTATTTTACTTTTTTGGGGGGGGCATCACTGCCCTCAGGTGGTGGGAGTAGGAGGCCCAGCCTTTGCTCCATGGAGCTGGAATTGAACCTCCAACCCAGTGGGCCGCAGTTCTGTGCACAATCACTACGCCACCGGGACTCAGTGCTATTTTACTTTTATAAACACATAAAGGAGTCAAAGGAGTAGGGACAAAAGAAAAATGGAGAAACAGTTGCTTTAGTGCAATGTTTAATTTTCTCATTAATATATGAAAATTCTCCAGATGCTGGTAATGAGTTTGCAGCGCTATTTTTATTTTTTTTATCAATCATAATAGTGGTTTTAAATGGCACTTCTTTCCTAGGGAGCACTAAGATGTTTTGGTAGATGACTTTTTGCATCCTCACACTCTATTTGAGGCATAGCCAAGAATTCTATCATAGCTAGATCATTCTATCTTGATTGCGAAGAAATGGTTTGAGGTGTTTATCTCCCAGGAGGATAACTGACAATGAATTAGGTTTATCAATTTGCTCTGATCTTCCTCCAAGCAGTTCTCTCTCCAGTTGATGCCACTCTTGCAGAGTGATCTTCTTAAAAGATAGGTTAAAACCAAAATGTGTCACAGAAGCTATCCCATCTCATGGGGATCCCATGGGCGTCAGAGTAGAACTGTGCTCCATACAGCTCTCAAGAATCGATTTTTAAAGGGGGATCACTGCACATTTCTTCGGAGGCATCTTTGAGTGAACAAGAGCCTCTGATCTTTTGATGAGCAACCATGCGCGATCACTGTTTGTACCATTAGGTTAAGAAGCCCCAGTGGAGTAATAATCAAGCTCTGGACGGCTAACTAAAAGTGTGACGGGTTGAAACAAACCAGGGCTCCATGGAGAAACTCTCTTGTGATTAGCCAAGAAAACCGTGTGTGGCAATTCAACTTTGTCACATGAGGTCCTTGTGGGCGGACCTCAGTTCAAGGGCATCCACCAACACCAACAGCCATTAGGCTATGTCACTTTCCTGCTTGTACTAAAACACCTGTCGGATCTGTCTGTCCCTGTCATCCTATCCCAAGATTCCCCTCTTCTCATAGAGGATGCTCCAGCATTACTGTCTAGGGCTAAGTGCCTCCGAATTCTCTCCAAAGACAAGAAGTAACATGAATAACATTTATAGGCATTTCCAAGAAGAAAATGGAGAAGTAGGATTAAAAAGAGAAGAAAGCCAAAAAAGAACCCTATGGGGACCATGCCCTAAATTCTCATAACATATTATGGTTTCCTGCAACTGGATGCTGAGTCACGTCACGGCAATCCCACAAATATGAAGTAGAACTTCTCCATGACATTCGAGACCATGATTTTTTGGAAGTAGAGAGCCGAGCCTGTCTTTTGAGGCACATCTGGGTAGATTCAAACTGCCAACTTTGTCAGACCTTGAGTCATTTGTGTGTCCTCCACCCCAGGGACTCTGTCTATTAAAAAACAAAAGCAAAATGATTTAACTATTCCTTAAAAAGAAAGAAAAAAAGTTGAGTATCAAAGTTTCTATATCTACTTTGAGTGAAAACTCAACAAATGGTAGAAATGAGAAAACTATAAAAAGGGTTTCGGGGGGGATGTTACTATTTTAATAGACCAGATTGTTTCTAAATTGGGTATGGGAACTTCTTTCACACATAATGTTTATTTTTGTATTACTTTCCCCCCTAAAAATAAGGTGTTTACCATTGTAAGCTGAGTTTTCTCACGTTTCCTGTTATAAACGAATGCAGAGATAGTCCTGATTCTTTCCTTCCTGTGGGCAACAGGATTGGGTAGCTCCTCAATCAAGATGTTTTGTCTACTTCCCTTCGTTTTGATCCTTTGCCAATAGAACCTAATCAACCTGATAATATCCCAGTTCAAGCCCCAGGCCTCAAGAGATGCTAAAGGCATTCTCTCTGTGTGTTGGAAAGCAGCCACTGCCATGTGATCAAGCCCAGATACCCCAATCATGCCCATCCCCAGACCCATCGGCCCCCATTCATCCTTCAGCTACCCCAGGAGCAAGATTGAAAAAGTTGACTGAGTCCAGACCCAATCAATGCACTCATCCAGCAGAAGCATAGACTTGTGAGGAATATTAATGGTTGTTTAAACTACAACATTCTGAGGGGACAATGATTTGGCAAAGAACTCTTGGTGGTGCTTGGCTGCTCATCAAAAGGTCAGCTCTGGGAACTTAACAGCTTTTCCATGGTTGAAAGATGAGGTCGTCGTCTTCTATAAAGTTTACCACCTTGAAAATCCAGGGTAGGCAGTGATACTCTGTCCGATAGGGTCACTAGAAGTCATAATGATCTACTGTGTGAGTCAGCGTAGACTAGAGAAATAAATCCAGAACACTAATATGTGTATAAACAAAAGCTTTCTAGAGAGAGTCACTGTACATTAAGAGAACATTCCAGCCCAGTCCAGATCAAGGCCATAAGTCTGATATTAACCCATATGTCTGATAGCAATCCATAAAGTCCTCTTCAGACTCAAGAAACACATGCAATGACAACAAATGCAGGAAGATCACAGGCCAGTGGGTGGAAAGTCTTGTCAATCCAGTGATGTTGGAGGCATCTCAGCGCTGGCCAGGGTCTCCACATGGATTCTTCAGATCCAGGGTACTAGTGTAGCTCCATGAGTCTTGTCCTCAAGAATGTCTTACAGGGAGTCAGCATGGGTCCCACCTCCAGCAAGCTATTTGCCTCCTTGTCACCTCCAAATGAGGTCATCAAGAGGTGACCTGATTGACAGGCTAACCTCCAGCCCTTCGCTCTAAGGTCTTAAATTATGTAACTACCACATCTACTTAAGCCACAAGGAGTGTGCTTTTTGGATTGGGTTATTTAACAATAGCTGTGGAGTCATTATGATTCAGAAACACCTTGATGGCAGTGAGCTTGGTATGCGAATTGAAACCTCATACATCATTTTGTCAAGAACCACTTCTACCTGGAACTCACACCAGCTTTTATGGAGCTGAACATTATTGTCACTGTTTCCTTTCGTGTTTCCTGAACATGATTGCCATTGTTATTGCTATTTTGGCATTTGTTGAGTCAGTTTAAGATAATAATCTATCTCACCATTATTTCGTAAAGTGGTTAACATTAAGCACACAGACACACAACTGAAAAAGCAAGCACTGGCAGAACTGTGACTCCTTCAAATACCCAATAGTCCACTGGGGATTAACAGGCAAAGAGTTTACTTTGGCAAAAAAAAAAAAGAAAATGACAAAACACATACATGCCAAAACAAAATAAAACGAAAAAATCCTGTCTGGTCTTGCTACCTACTATACCAATCAACTGTATTCACCAAGACTTATAGGCTTTCTCCTTGACTTACAAATAATTAACTATGATTTAATAGTAAGAATAAGGATTAAGTGAATCACTGTTCACTTCATTTTTTTAAGCTACAGTTGTATGTGGTATTTTGTTCTCATTGTTGCTTTTACTAGATCATCTGCTGTTTCATTGTCCTATGCAAAGATAAAATCTAAACACCTGCCAAACCAAAAGAAAAATAGGAATAGGGAGGGAGTGGAGGGAAGCTTTGTTCAATGGTGTATGTATATTTTTAAAAGGGCTGAATAAACAACCTGTCACAAATTAAGGTGTGCACAAAGATGTACAATTTTAAAGCATATTCCAGTTGCCACAGTTACCATTTTACAAAAAGGAAGCAATGGATTTATCGAATAAAATTTGGCTGCATTTCTCATGGGGGTTCAGTCTCCAAAATAGAAGATGATAGATAGATATAAAGAAAGAAAAAAATAGTTTTTCCTGCACATTTGGGTGATGGTCTCAATTTTCACCATGCATCTGTTTTATTAATTATCTAATGTATTTCTCCTTGTCTCTTTTCTCTGAACATACATGCCTATAATAGAAATGTCTTATTATTGATTTCTAATTAGAGAATTATTTTGTCACTGCACAAGTTTTGGAAACTGCGTTTACCTCCTTACAGACTCAATTTAATCCAATGCCATTGAATCCGTTTTTGACTCATAACAGCCTTACAGGATGGGTAGAAAAGTGGGTTTCTGGGTCTGCAACCCCTTCTAGTCTTTCCTCCCTGGAGCAGCTGGTGGTTTTGAATGGCTGACTTTCTAATTAGCACCCCAATGTTTAACCCACTACAGATCATACCAATTCACTAACCACGTTTTATGGTTGCAACACCGAATGATTTTGTAACGCACTTTGGAAATTTTAATTTATCCAGGTTTAAATACCTTAGAGAATCATTAATGTACTTGGGTGAAATAGTAATAGATATGATGCAAGTTTTGACCCTTTCCCTTGTTCTTCACAGTGGACACTTATCACAGAACTCCCTACAACTCACCCTTCCCTTTTCCATTTTCTCTTCCACAACTGAATTTTTGAGACATGTGGTTTTGGTTGAAATATTCCTACTCCCAACCCCTTCTGGCAATGTTGTTGCTTAAACCTCCCTTTGGTATGTCATAGTGTCATGGCCTACATGTGGCTGTGGTGTTGGAAGGGATGTCACTGATGTGTCTCTAATACCAACAGAGTCACTCAGAGTGGACAAGTATCAGTGAAGCTTCCAGATTAAGACAGGCTGGGTAAAATAACCTGGAAATCCTCTTCTGAAAACAAACAAAACAAAAAGCCTGGTCAACTAAAACATGATGCATAGCAGCAACAGCTCTGATTAGACTAGGGAAGACCTGCCGCTTCAAAGAAAAGTTGATCTTGTGGTGTAGACAGAGTAAGGGGTTAAGGCTTTTCATTTGCTGATGTGTCATGAAGTAAAGTGTGAACTAATCGCTGCTGGCATCCTTTAGGAACTGAACTTTGGGATGTGTGAAATATGAGAAGTTGGAAGTCTTCCACAATGAAATGTAATACTGGGCATTAGTGAACTGAAATGGACTAAGGTTGGCCATTTCAAATCAGACTGCCATAGAGTCTTCTGTACCTGGAATGACAAATTGAAAAGGAACAGTATCACAGTCATTGACAAAAAGAATGCTTCAAGATCTAACCTAAAGGAAACGGCTGACAGCAATAAGATAATATCCCGTAAGAAAGATCACTTAAACTATGATTCAAATTCCTGCACCTATCAGTAAAGTCAAAGAAAAATATGCTTATGATGTTTACTAACATCTACAGTGTGGAATTGATCATATGCTATGAAGATGCATTGATAATTCCTGATGATTGGAATGTGAAAGTTGTAGAATAAAGAAGAATTAGTGGTTGGAAAATATGGCCTTGGTGATGCAAACAACACAGGAGATCTCATGACAGAATTTTGCAAGACCAGTAATTTATTCATTACAAATACTTTTTTGGAACAAAACAAATAGTTACAATACAGATGAACATTGCCAGATGGAATACACTGGCATCAATTCTACTACATCTGTTTAAAAGGACAATGCAGAAACTCAATACCATCAGCCCAAACAAGACCACGTTCCAACAGAGAAGAGATCATCAATTGCTCATATACGAGTACAACTTTCTGATGAAGAACATTAAAGCAATTCCACAAGAGCCAAAATTTAGCATTGTGTGTGTTCCACTTGAATTTAAAGGTTATCCCAAGAATGAATTTAACATAGAAGACAAAATAATTTGTGGAATGGCATCAAGGGCACCGTATATTTAAAAAATCCAAATATTATTCAAAAGGGGGGAGAAAAGGAAGATATCCCAAAAATGATTATCAGAAAAGCTCTTAGAAATCCCTCTTAAATGTAGAGTACCTGAAATGAAAGGAAGAAATGATGATGTAAAAGAGTTGATGTGAAAAGAGTTGTGTCAAAGGGCACATCAAGATGCCAACATATTACAATGAAATGTAAATGCCTGTAGTTAGAAAATCAAAAGGGAAGAGCACACTCAGCATTTTCAAGTCAAGAGAATGGAAGAAATGATCAAGCGTCAAGTTATGGTATTGAAGAATTAGATGGACAAAGGATTGAAAGACACACACTCTCACTGTCATTGGATCAATTCTGCCTCATTGCGACCCTCTAGGACAGGGTAGCATTGCCTCTGTGGGTTTCTGAGACTACAACTCTTTATGGGAGTAGAAAGTCCCATCTTTCTTCCACGGAATTGAAAGACACAGGAAGCATCGAAAGAATATGGAAGAAGTCACTGTTCCCCAAAAGAATGTGTTGCTATTCAACCACTTCAGAAGATACCATCTGATCCAGCACCACAAGAATTAAAGAAACAGGTTCAAGCTGGGGCAGGGGAGGAGGGGAGCTCCAGAAATTGGCCTATCCATGCCCATTCCAGCTAGCAAACTTTTGCTGAATGGAAGTTTTAAAGGGTTGCATGCTATATTAATGGTATTGCTCAATAATTTCTGCATTCCCTAGAATTGAGGGGTTTCCAGCTTCCCTTTCTTTTTCACTACAGGGTGCAGGAGGCAGAGGAGACAACAGAAACCAGTCTAGACATGAACTCAGAAGTCGAAGGTCAACAGAGGCAAGGCAGAGCTTAGCTGCTTGTGGGAAGCTGGTCACACCTCTAACCTGGAGGCTCCAAAGGAGAAGGTGGCGTGAAACGGGCCCAGGGCAAGGGCAAAGGCGAGAGTCACAGAGGGCATAGCCACGGGAAGCTGGTACCACCCAAAGTCAAGCTTCTGGAAGCGGTACTGTCTGAGGCAGACTGAGGGAGGGAAAAGACACCATGGTTTTCCCCTTCCTGCATCCTCTAGTCCAGCGATTCTCAAACTCTGAGTCATAACCCCTTGGGAGGGTGTCAAATGACCCTTCACAGGGGTTGCCGGATTCATCACAGTAGCAGAATGAGGATAAAATAGCAACGCAAAAAATATTATAGTGGGAGGGTCACCACATCATGAGGAACTGGATAAAAGGTTCACTGCATGAGGAAGGTTGAGATCCGCTGCGCTGGTCTTTCCTTAGGGCCTCTCAGTAGCCAACAAACCCGAAAGTCTGCTGACTCCAAAGCCTAGGAAAAAGTGCAAGCAATCAGGTCTTCTTTGATTCAAAGCTCTGGGTAACTGTGTGTGTCTAAGCCCAATACCAATTCTAGGGAGATTCTCTAACACGGGTGTTCACACTTGTTCAGCATGTGAGCTACTTATAAAATGATCAATTCAAGACGATCTATCAACTAAAAAAGTGCTATACTTATATCTATTTTTATTTATTTATTACTTTTATACATAAATGCACAGAGAATTCTTTAGATGTACAGTGTATGCTTTGTGTACCTTGAACAACACAACACAATTAACCAAGTACATGTTTTGTGGTTACCTGAGTTTATGCTGATGTCTTACATGGAAGGGAATGAGCCAGGGATGCATAGTCCAGACAGTCGCTGCTGAGAGCTAGTCTCAAACACACTTCCCAATGATCATCAGTCATGGTGGGATGGTACTTGGACTGAATCATCTTGATGTGGGAAAAGGCTAACTCACATCAATAAGTAAAGCCAAATAATGCAGTCAAGGGGATAGCACATTATCTCATGTTTGGGTATTTTCCCTCTGCGAGTAAGTTCCAGAACTGTTCATGTACTCTACACTTCAGCTGAATGTCGTTTTTAGTGTCAAAATCTCCCACTCCGTGTGAAAGTGATATATTTTTGTCTTCTTACTTGGTCCAGCTTGCCCACTCATTTTAATATCCTTCTCTATGTTTAAGAGAAGAAAACCAAGGTCTAAAAATTGGTGATAACTTAGCTCGTCAGTATTGCTGCATTTAGCACAGTTGTTTACGCATGGGTTTGACACCTAAGATGGCATCTGATGGGCTACGCTGTATGTCAATTAAGCAATAGGACTGATGATCAGCTTACATTTCTCTGTTCTATGCCACGAGATCTTCCCACACTACATTTGCAATTGGCAATTGAGCCTGATAGACGTATGGAGCACCCCTGCTCTAATAGATGAAGCCTGCCCATCTCAGGAAGCACCTGGTGATGGGTGAGGCATACAAATCTTAAGAGATTCTTTGTGCCCATCCATAGTCATCTTGAAGTCAATGTTTGGAATGGCAATATTCCCAAAGCATTTGTTAACCTCGGTTTTATCTCTCTAATAAGAGCCTACTGGCAGTTACCAATAAAAGCAATTCTCACTTTCCGATCCCCCTATGCAGCACAGTCTTCTTTCACAGCTCTCCTCATCTCACTCAGAGACAGGGGCATCCTGCCAAGGGCCCAAACCCTGCCTCTTTTTTCTCCCATTCTCACCCCAGATGACACCCTTCAGGAAAGATGAGCAGCTCTCCTTTCAAACTATATCGAGGCCCTGAAGAGCACTCAGTAGTGCCACTACCACCTGTGCCCAGTCACTACCATCACTACCTGGACCACTGCAATAGCCTTCTAGCAAACCCCTGCATCCCCACTCTGGTCATTCTTCACTCTCCACAAAGTAGCCAGAGCAAGCCTATTGATGGTAAGTTTGGCCCTGTCCTTCCTCTGCTCAAAACCTCAATAATTCTTGTGCTCCTCAGAGCAAAAACCTGGTCTCCCTCCTCTTCTCTGACCACACCTCTTGTTACTCTCCCTACACCCCTGCCCCCCAGGTTCCATGAGGGTAAGAGTTCTCTTCTGACTTTGCTAAATTGTCAGTACCTAGAATTGGACCCATGCACTGTCGTTCCTACACCCCTGCCCCCCAGGTTCCATGAGGGTAAGAGTTCTCTTCTGACTCTGCTTAATTGTCAGTACCTAGAATTGGACCCGTGCACTGCCGCTTCTAGTTACCATCAAGTAAGCTCTGGTCTCGTGTATCACTGAATGAAATGTTGCCTCTGGTCCTGGTCCTCACAATCAGGGGTGTGTCTGAGCTTCTTGTGCATAGGGTGGCAAGTGCTTCTGTCCTCAATTAGCCTCTACTTTACCAAACAAGAGGTCCTCTTCTGGATGATCCTCCATTTCATAGACAAGTTTTATGCAGAAGAAGACACTGCCCAGTCTCTCTCAGTGGATCACCTTAGAATATGGAGAGTCAGCTTCTAGAAAATATATATCGCATTTTTCGGACCATAGGACACACCTGACCATAAGATACACCCAGTTTTTAGAGCAGGAAAATAAGAAAAGAATATCCGGGACCAAATAGTAACAATATACTAAAGTGCTCTGGTGTACCATACCTTTGGACCATAAGACACAACCTCCTTTTCCCCCTCACTTTTTTTTTTGGGGGGGGGGGGAAACATGTGTTTTATGTTCCAAAAAATATGGTAATACAGATAACTTCTCTGAAAACAGAGTCCTAGGGAAGGCAGTAACAGAAGTTTCAGAGTCAAAAAGAATCTGACATCTGGGAGGAGGGGGGTTTAAAAAAGGAGACACTGAGCCCAAGTAAGAATAAACAATCTATCTGAAGACAGCATATTATCCATTTGATCTTTCTGATATATCATCTACTGCTCCTCATGTGTGGGTCCCATTACAGCTCGTTGGGATCTACATTGCTGTCACTCACATGAGTTTGGGTTACTTCTGCTCCTTGAGTACTGTGTTTCTCAACTTGGGGTGGGGGTGTGTGGAGTGTGGGCCACTGGCATCAGAAGGCTCCTGCGGAACTTGGAAATCATGTAGAGACCTGGGCTGTACCTCAGACTAGCTCAATCTGGATTTCTGAATGGGGCAGTTTAGGTACATACCTGATGATTCAATTTCCTAGGGTGATAATGACACCAGGAAAATTTTAAACTCTTTATCTTTGTACTTTTGAGATCATAGGGTGATCATAGAAGATCATGAGGTGAACGGAATTAAAATGTCTCCACTGTGTGTCATGAACCCAAAGAAATTCTTGAGGAACAGGATGACTGAAAGCCTAACAAATTCATCTTAGATAGTCCGCTCCCCCATTTTCATCAACTCTATGAGATTAGACTATAATTTTATAGTTGGAAAAAAATATGGCCCTTTGTTCCTGTCATGGCCTAACTAACTTATGCCGTGTCCAAAGTGCTGTGCTTAAAACAGAGAAAATATTTGTTGCAGAGAATAAATATTACGTAAATAGGTGAGAGGATGTATGAAAATTATGAGATTAACTGCTTGGAGCCAAACAATGGGACTCAAGTTCTTTGGTGACTATGTAGATGTGATGTTGAGAGCAATTCACCCAAACTCTGCTCTTAGCAATTTATAAAGTGAACTATATTATGTAATATATTTTGTGAACTTGAAACTTTGTGAGCTGGACTATAAACAGTTGTAAAGAATAAGCATTAACCCATGTAATATAGATCTTTCCAAAAGTCAAACAGAGCTAAGTTACTTTAAGCAAAGTTGATTATTGAATATATGAATCAGATTGTATCTTGAGAAAAGAGAGATCAAATGATTTATTCAATTTATTTAAGAAATAACTATTGCACACACACACCCTCTAGGACAGGCACTGACAAGGCACAAACGATTTCATTGCGAACAAAGCAGACACTCAGAGACACTGAGTGGGAACAATGTTCAAACAAATAACTCAAAATGATATGGCTGCTACGAGCAGGGAGGCAAGAGCTGCTGTAGAAAAAGAAGACAACAAACGGAGAAAATAAAATCTATACATCATTGCGGGGAGACCCTGGTGTAAGTTACTTGAGAGGTTTTCAAACTTTGGGATGCCTTGACATTTCCTGGGTTGGCTAGCTAGAAGATAGAATGCTGGCTCCCATCCAGAATTTGTGTAGACCTGGGATGAGGCTGACAAGGCCGCATTTCCAGCAATCAATGGGTATGTTTGATAGTGCAGGTCTGAAGGTCACACTGGGTAAACCATGGGGGAAAACACTCACCACCCATGAGTCAATCCTGATTCATAGTGACCCTGAAGGCAGGATGGAACTGCATGTGTGGGCTTCTGAGGCTGTACATAGATATGGGAGTAGAGAGACTCCTCTTTGTCCCAGGGAGAAGCTGGGTTTCGAACTGCTGACTTTGTGATGTGCAGCCCAAGCTACTGGTGTTCATCTCCAAGGCTCCCAAAGGTAGGAAGTAGGGGCTGGGAAAGAGGGCTTTTGGCCAAAAGGGTAGAATGTGGGAAGTCAAGCATGTGATGCTGACATCAAGCACTGCATCATTTAGGGTCCTGCCAAGAAACAGATGGCACACTTAAACGGGCTAATTTAGGAGAGTTTAATGAAGTGACGACTTGCAAAGATGTGGGCAGGGTAAGAGAAACTAACAATAGACAGAATGATAAAAGATCATGGGCTCTCATAAACCAGGAGTCTTCACCAACTCTGAAATGGAGATGGAGGGGAAGGATGCATTGGAAGGACCAAGGAGAGTCCCCTGGCTTCTGCAGAGAAACTCGGAGATTTCCGAGCTACAACCCCGCTCAGAGGGGACTGGGGTTGAACTCTTTCCACATCACTGCCATCAGTTGGACCTCCTGTCAGTGCCAATCAAAATCTAAAGGACAAGGAAGCTCGGCGGTACAGTCACTGGAATCAACTCGCTGCCATGGAGAGCAGGAGAGAAAAGCACAACAGAGTGGGTCTGGGGACACACCTGCTAGGAACAGTGAAGCCAAGGCCTTCTAATAGCTGATAACAGCCAGGAGGGCCACAAAGACAAGAGGGCATCAGGGTAACTATGGAAGACTTCTTAGCCAGGTGGTTTAGTTTCCCATGGTGATGTATCAAACCACCACACTACATGAACTCATTTGTTTCACACTTCTGTGGATGAGGAGTCCAGGTATGGTGAGCTGTATTCTTCTCTCCGTCAGGCCCTCTTCAGGCTGCAATCAAGGTATAGAGGGTAACTGGTTTCTCCCAAGGTTTGACCGGGGAAGGGTGTGCTTCCACATTCAATCAGGCAGTTGGCATGCTACCTTGTCAGTTCTCAACTGTGGTAGATGGCTTGCCATGTCTTACCAACCAGGCCTCTTTGTAGCCATTCCGTTTTTCTTTAAGGCTGGGTGGAGCTCCAGAGTGATTCTTGAGAGACGGCGGATTACCTAAGGTAGCCCAAGTATTGAAGTGATGGTGCATCGTCTTTGTCATATGTAAGGGGTTAGAATCATGTAAAGGGTAGCTTTCAAAGGGAGGCAATTACATAAGGATGCGAATACCAGAAATTGGGCTCACTTGGACACTGTCTACCCTACCAGGTGACCAAATTTTTATTTATTTATTTTCTTAGGTGACAAAATATATCTGATCCAAAAAGTGAGAATGAAGAGCTATTGAAGCAGTGACAGAATTATGTTTGTATCTCACAATCCATAATGGAATCCTGATTCCATTCATGGAAACTCAGCAGAAAATGTAGGTCTTCTTAAGAGCACAGAGTGAGTGAGTGAGTGAGTAGAGCAAACTTCAGTTCTTTGAGAACTTCCATACTCCAGCACTACTATAAGGCCTATTAAAAAAGGATCATTCCGTGATGCAGTCTTGTTCTGCATCTGCAAGATGATTAACTGTCATATTTAATAATATAGCACCCACATGGAGAATAAGGGAGTAACAGAGCGACTATTTTCGTTAGCAAATATTTGAACTTGTTCTTACGTAAAATCTAAAACAAATGCTAAGTTTAGTTCTCCCCCCTTTACAACGTTTACGTATGTGAGATAATATTTTAGGGAAAGGGGAGTTCCTCCTACATGTTCTTTGGGAGACACTGGATTTCTCATGCAAGTGCAAATAAAGGAACTTTGAGTGCATGTACCTTCCTCCCAAGCTGTTGGTCTACCTGGGGCTTTCACCTTGGAAGGAGGACCTTAGCTACCTATCTAAGATGCTACTGGAACAGGTATAGTTAGGGACAAGCTTTCTGCAAACACACATCCAAAACTCTGCAGCTATGTACTGCAGATGCACTTAAGGGCCTCAAGTTTCAATGTCAGAAGCGTTGTAAGGCAAAGCATGAAACCACTGGTAGTCTGAAAGTTAGGATAATCGAAGTATCTACACATTAGAAATTAATAAACCTTATAAATTAGGGTTTGCTTTCTGTTTGGGCTTATTTCATGTTTGTTTTCTTTAATTTTCCTGCAAGTCTATTCCGCATTTATTTGCATACTATTGCTTTGAAAGGTTCAGACTCTCAGACCCAACAGGTCCACTCAAAGAAAGATTCAGAGAAGCACATAAATATTTACATGCGAGAATGTCCTTTATAGAAAAGGAATCTGGGAATAACTTAGGTGCACCAGAGGATGAAGTAAACCACCTGAAAAGCTATGTAGTTGTTGTATCATATTTTTAAGTCTAACTGATATATGAAAGAGAAAATCAGAATATAAAGCTCAATTTTCAAAGAGGTTCAAAAGATTTGTAGAATAAATGGAACGAGGGTCGTGGGATTTTTTTCAGAACACTTTTGAAGCCCTATCATATATTAAAAGAATAATTTTGGAAGAAAGTAGTATATACCTCAAAGTCATATCTTTTTCTTCTCATTGTTTCTATTGTTGCTGTTATCAGCTATCAGATTGGATTTGGTTGGTCCTGGGCCGGCTTCATAATTATTGCTATTTTATGTTTAAATATATACATAACAATATTTCACTATTGATAGAATTTTTAAGACTTTTTATTGTGAATTGTGCACAGAGAAAATCATTTTTCAGTCAACAAATGATACACAATTTGTTTCATATTACTGATAACAATACCCATAATTATCACAATTCCACCTTGTGCTTTCCATCTTCCTTCTTTTCCTCATCTCTCCTGCCTTCTGAACTATGTTCAGAGCAATGATTTTAAAAAGGCAAAAACCTTCCAGTAGCAGTGAAAATCTTTTAATACTGAGGTAAAAGATCACTTTTGGTTTTTTCTTTATATCTTTGTGTATTTTCCAAATATTGCAATATGTATGTATTTAATTTGTAATCATGAAAAATAGTATCAAGAAAAGTATTTCACCCACCAGTATGCTGCCTGTAAGAGACATATCTTAGAAACAAAGACTTTTAAACAAAGGCTTTAAAAATTCCAGGTCTAAAAAATATAAGACTCTAGCTTGGGTTGCCTGTGCTTTTTAGTGATCAGAGCTCTTATGGGTTTTAAGAAGACTACATATAACTGTACATTTGACCTCAAAGTTAGCAAGGGAATGAGTTACCCACCTAATTTAAGATTCACTCATCATCTCCACACTATATGTAAAGGTGAACATTAAAAATCAAGGATAGAAAAATATATCAAGCAAATCATATTCAAAAGAAAAAAGAAGTAGCAATAATGGTTTCAGATGAAATGAACTTTAAGCCATAATCCATTATGTGAGACAAAGGAGATTTTATAATTATTAAAAAGTTGACTTACTAAGAAGATTTAACAACAATAATATTTATGCACGCAATTACAGAGTTCCAAATTACATTTTTAAAATTCCAACAGCATCAAAATGAGTAGAGACTTGTACACCAATAGTAGGACACCTCCGCACTTTCAATGATAGATAAAACCTCTAGAAAGAAACTGAATAAAATGCAGATCTAAATAACACAATCAACCAACTTAACTGCATAGACATCTATAGAACACATCACTCAACAGCACAAATACATATATTCTCCACAATACATATCATTCTCCAAGTCACAAAACAAGACTCAATACATATTAAAAGGATAAACATGGTACAAACTATCTCCCCTAATCATATTATGAAACTGGAAATCAGTAACAGGGCAAGAAAAAATTAAATAGGTGGAAATTGAATAACACTCTTTTTTAAAAAAACCACTATATAATAGAAGAAATGAACATTTAAAACTCTTAGAATATGCCCTATCATAAACAGGAAAAGATCCAAAATCAACCACTAACTTGGGAATTTTAACAAATAGAAGAGTAGCAATACAAGAAATCCACAGTTCACAGAAGTAAGAAAATAATAATAAAGATCAGAGCAAAAACAAATGATAAAAATTAGAAAAACATTTAAAAAATCAACAATACTAGAAGTTGGTTCAATAAATAAGAATGACAAACTACTGGCTAAATTGAAAATGAGAAAAAATAAGAAATGCAAATAAACAAAATAAAAAAGAAATGGATAATGCTACATCAGAACCAAGCGAAACAGGGAGTTTCACCGAAAGTACTCTACAACATTGTACTTTAACAAATTCCTCATTCATTCCTCAAGGAAAACAATGATGTCAAAAGACACTGGAAAATATAACCCTAAATCTGGGGAACCTTTTCAACTCATCAAAACATTTTCTAAGTCAAACAATTGCCTACCAGTCACAGGTAGAGTACACACTTCTAAAACTCAGGTCTAAAAACATAGGACTCTAGCTTGGGTTGCCTGTGTTTTTTAGTGCTTAGAGTTCTTACGGGTTTTAAGAAGATCGCATAGAACAGCACTTTTGACCTGAAAGTTAGCAAGGGAATGAGTTACCCACCTAATTTAAGATTCACTCATCATCTCCACACCATATGAAAAGGTGCACCCTCATGTTTCACTGCTGCCTCCGCTGCTGCTGCCTTTAGATGCTGTCAAATCCAGGCAGGCACATATGGATCCAAAGGAAAATAAACAGTATGAGAACACTGCTCAGTCCTTCAGCAGACTCACAATCGTTCTCATGTCTGTTGCGATGTTACATTCTTTTATGCTTTCATTAGAGGGTATTGAACACACATGATCGTTGGGCCCCACCTCATATCTACTCCTCTCCGTGGCACCTGAGACTTCTCTGATGGAAGCGTTAGATGGCAAAGAGGCTTTTTTTAGAGCCAGCAAGTGCTATTGCTCCCACGCTTGTGTCTTCAAAGATGGCTGAAGGTAGCCACCTTTTGCAGGGAATAGAAGTAAACATCAATGTCACTAGCAAAGATACAAACCTACTAAACCGTGTTCTCAGTTTATTTAATGACACGGGTGATGGAATTTGTCACTCTGCAGTACATATCTATGGTTTGATGCAAAATTCAGGAGAATAAAATGGTGTCGGCAGTTATTAACCTCTTTAAATCCCAACCCTAACCATCAGTGTTTTTCTAGAGTGGATACTGTTGAATATAGAGTACCTGATTTCTACATGCGTAACATACATGTAGCATAAATATTAACACATAGTACATCCTCCATAGAAAACTTGGGTAGGAGGCCAGAATGGAATCTCTTTAACTGTTACCTCTGCCTTGGGCTTTTGTTGTTGTCATTGTTATTGTTGTAGTTGTTGTTGTTGTTTTGCCCCAGAACTTAGTAAGAGTGGAATTCTTCTCTAAGGCAGATTTTGGCCCATGATCTCAGTTCTTCATTTAATGAATGGTGCACCATTTGTGACTTAAATAATTTATAATGATCAATGAGAACTAGCACAAGGTGAAATTGGGTCTCATCTGAGAAAAACCCTTCGTAACGACAGACAGGGGAGAGGTATGGCCATCCGTTCTTAATTACATGCTGCCTTCTTTTGGCTGTCTCCCGCTTTCTCCTCCTCTTGCTCCTTTAACACCAATTCCAAGCAAAGGGAAAATGCTCAATTAAGACAGACCTCTTCTTAGCACGCAATGCAACTTTCTGGTGCCAGGGCTGGAGCGCCCTGCTTACCTCGCTCCTGAAAGTCATAACATCATTTCTTCCTTCTCATCAATTGGCTTCAATTAGATACCTGATAGGTAAAGAAATAATTTGCTTAACTGCATACGAAAATGGCCACTTCAAGCCCTTTAAGAATTTTGGTTCTCAATTACCCAGCCTTGCTTCTCCCGTGAAGTGATAATTAGAGTCTGGATGATAACTGGATTACCAAGGACATCTCTCCCGACAGTCATTTAACACCTAATCAAGTGTTAAGGTCGTAAATTATGCATTTCTCAACAGCATTCAGACCCATTTGAAAACAATTTGAAACAGTTCAAGAGTTCCTCAATGGTCTACAGTTTTGCAAAGCTGTGAAGAGTCCTGCTTAAAGGAATTACCCCTTAAAAGAATCACCTGGTTAAAGGAATTACCCACTTAAAAGACTCAAAGTGTAAGGCTCTAGCGTTCTTTCATCTGTTTCAGATCATTATATTTTAAATTGACAATTGAGTGCCCCTCCCACCAGGTAAGAGAAAATGGTGCATTTCCTTCAATGCCCCAGAATACATCTTCCCAGAGCATGTAGATTAGAAAAAAAGTCTAGGGAGGATTTGAAAGAAAAGAAACAGAGACTGAATGAAAGGGTTGCCTGCATTTAGTCTTTCTTTGACTTCATCAGAACCAGATATACAAAGGGAATGTTCAAGAATGGAAAATCCAGATTTTACTTCTCATGCAGCTTCAGATGAAAAAAAATTACTCTAATTGGGTAAGTCCAGTCCAATCATCTGGACACCTGAGCAAAAATCCATGCTTGAAAAAAACCCAAGCAAACAGAGATCTCTTTAAATATTTATTTTACATTAAAACTTCCTCAACCATTTAGCTACAAAGAATGTCAATGTATTTGAAAACACTCAGCATCACCCATGTTTATGACAGCATATTCCTTATTCCATTGAATAACAAAAGCCACACTGCTTTAGAAGTCAGTCTGAAAATTTGTTTACATGTTGTCTCTTTAGTCCAATCCAACTCAATTTACTGCTTAATTTGATCTGAAGAGCCTCACAAAAGGAATCTGTCTTTTTCGAGGAACCAAGTCTGGTGTCAATGATTTGCTTCTCTTATCATTCTTCTGCTTGCACCTCCGAGGCATCCTGAATGTTGTTAAGTTAAAAATTGGAAAACAAAAGTGAATATGCCTCTTTTCCTTCCATTCTTCTATGCTTTGGGACTTCAATCAGTGGGATAATCGGAATCGTTTGTGTTCCTAATCCATCAAGTTGCTCTAGTATAAACTTCCTTCATTTTAGTATGTTGTTGTTATTGTTAGATGTTGGGCTGAGGCCCGATGGCGTCGTGGTTGAGTGTGGAACTGCGGCCCACTGGCTTGGCGGTTCAAATCCAGCAGCAGCTCTCCAGGAGAAAGGCTGGGCCTTTCACTCCTACCAGAGGGCAGTGAGGCGCCCCCGACACCCCCCAAAAAAAGATGTTGACATGGCTCCAATTTATGTCATCTCACCACCATCACCACCATGTACAATCAGACCATACTCTGTTCAAAGTCCTGAAGAATTCTCACATTCAATCATATGTTACACCATCTCATAGAGTCTTCCTAAATGCAATGTCCCTCTCAAGAGACTAGTCCCTCCTTATCATATTTCCAAAGAACATGAGATAAAGTTCTACCATCTTCCCTCTAAGGAGGAATCAGGCTGTCTTTCTCCCAAGACAGATGTGTTTGTTCTTCTGGCAATAGGTATACTCAACATTCTTCACCAGGATCACAATTCAAAGGCATCAATTCTTCTCTTTTCCATATTAGTGCTCTCATGCATATAAGGCAATTGAAAATATCATAGGATGGATTAGGCTCATCTTAGTCTTCAAGGTAACATCTTTGTCCTTCAATGCTTAAAAGAGTCTTGTGCTACAGATTTGCCCAACGCAATATGTCCTTTGATTGTCTTGACTGCTACTTCCATGAATGTTGATTATAGATCCATGTGAAATTGTTTTGTTTTTGCAATCTCAATATTTTCTCAATTAATAATGATACTGCTTTTGGACCCGGTTTTTATGATCCACACAGGTAAACACATTTCTAGTATTTTCTGTTTTCAGCCAAAGTCCATCTGAAATTAGCAGTGATATCTCTCATTCTATGGCCCTTTCTGAATCTGGCTTAAATGTGTATGTGTAACACTTTCCTCATTATGTAACTATACTCATTTTTTGAAGTATCGTCAACAAAATTTTATTCTGTGTGATATTGATGATATTGTTCTATAATCTATACTTTCTGCTAGGTCATCTTTTTTCAGATGGTAACAAATATGGATCTCTTCCCAGTAGGTTGACCAGGTAGCTTTCATCAGTTTTCCTGCTTAGAGAAAAGGGAGTATAATTGACTTAAGATGTGGTAAATATAAAACTCAAACCTTGTGTTGGAGTCAAGTACAGCTCCTCATGATCCATCAAGAGAGGGTAGTTCTGCCCTTGGAGTCTCAAGGTCTGTAACTGTTTGCTGGAATAGAAGGTTTCATCTCTCTCCCATGGAGTAGCTGAAGGTTTGGGGTTGGGAGCCCAGTGAGTCACCTACTAGGGTTCTTAAACATAACATAGAAAACATGATTTCACTTAGACTAATGACAAAGGTCTCTTATCTGTTCTCATTCCTTGCCTAACTTTTTAAATAATAATCTTTAAAAATTATCACTATTCTCCTGCGTAAGAACAGATGACAGCTGCCTAAGAGTAAAACCCTTGCGCCATTCAAAGAAGGTGGCCACTGGGCGCTGAGTCACCTTTGTACCGTTACCCCTCTGCCATTCCCCTCCAGTAGGCATGGGGCTGTTGTGATCACTTCCACTCTGTGCACTGATGTGCATATTCTCATCTCTGTGCCTTCTGTGGGGATCCACAACATTTGCGTTAGTTGATTTTTTTAATTAAAAGCTTGTCAGGCCTTTCTTCCAATTCAGTATCACATCAACATGCAAGGCTCCGCCCACAGACAGATGGTGTCTGTACAAGAGGTGAATTGGCCTGGAATCAGTCAGAATGCCTTACATGGAAAATGAGGTTTTACACAAAACCACTACTGCCTCTCCACGCTACACCTCGAGTCTACTTTTATCATATATATTTTTAATGCCTGTTTCCCTGGAGAGGTTGTAAGTTTCCTGAGAGCCATAGCAAACCTCAACAATCTCCCATAACGTATGTATGCCTAGAATATCTAGCACCTTGCTTGGAACAAATGTGTACTTCTAGGGGGGAAAGATAGGTTTTCTGTCTTTTAGTCTAAATGAGAGTTTTTTAAAGGTTGATTTCTGTTGGCTTATTTGTACATTTTAATTTTGTTCTGGCCCAAAGTTTGAATGTTGGATCTTATGGACAGTCACTGTGACCCAACGCAGAGAAATTCGAGAGTTAGTCTTCAGGTCCGTGATCTCCATGCCGTCCTTTTGTCTGTCCTTGGGAGTTGTGAGTGTTTAGCTATGTGTCACTCACAGCCACGTTGGCAGGGGTTCTTCTGAAACTCTTTCTAAGCCCCTAGTGTGTGTCACATGAACACAATGTTCCTCTTTCACTGGAATATTGACAGAAATAAATCACTTGCAAAGCAGGCTCAGGTGATAATCTTGTGAATTTGGAAAGGAATTTTTTTTTAATCAGGAGGCTTAAGAGTATATGATAAATCATGATAATCATGATCACTACAGTGGGGTAGTGAACATATAAATCATTTAACTCAAATAAAAGCAATGTCCCAGCTGATGCACAAATTAGATACATACAGCACTAGATCAACAAATGCAGCACTACAGAGGAGAAAGTTTCCAGGATAAATCTTCTCTCGTCCACGGGCCCACAGAGAACTCACAGAGAGTCATCACAAGGAAGGTAGTTTATTAAGGATGCCGGAACTCCTGTTGGTGTAGTGCTTACCCATTGGATTGCTGATTGCAAGATCAGCAGTTCAAAACCAGCAACTGATGCACAGGAAAAAGATAGGATCGTCTATGTCTGTAAGGAGTTACAGTCTCAGAACTTCACAGGGGCAGTTCTACCCTGAACGATAGGGTCACTATGAGATTCTTTTTGGCTTTATTTTATTAGAGATGTTACAGTGATACTAAAATAATAATAATTATTATTATTATAAAACTCACGGCCGAAGAATTGATTCTGACTCCTTTTGACTCTATAGGACAGGATAGAGTGGGTTTCTGAGGCTGATTAGTGGTTTTGAACTGCTGATCTTGCGGTTAGCAGACCAAGGCATAACCACTACACCACCAGGGCTCCTCAGGGAAGTTATTAGATGACCACAAGTCAGGATCAACAAACAGGAAGGACAGAACCATTGGGCCACAGTAACACCACTTCTCAGCCAGAAACCAAGTTTGGAGTTCTCAGCTCCTCAACTATAAAAGTTTTTTGACTTTTTGGCTCTGTGGACTCAAAAGTCAGACTGCCCATCTCTCTGTCCCACAGTCCCACCATGTGGGGTCAGGTGAAGGCTACTCCTCTGAGTCTCTGGGCCACAGACTCTGGGTCTTCTGAGCTCAGTAGCCTCTGACACTTATTATATAGACGGACTGAAAGGCTAATGACTATCTCTGCACCCCAGGATTCTGTCTTGAAGGTCCACTGTACTTTGTCCACTAGGAAGAAACAAGCCTAATGGCAGGGTAGAAGGATGTAATGGAGGAAATATTTCTCTTGAGAAAGGGGAAGAAAGGGAGTCTGAGACTCATCACAATATCTGCCACACGAATGATGTAAAGATTTGAGGTGGTCAATGGATCCTATTAATTAAGATCCAAACTCATATAAGAATCACTTGATTCCCATAATGCTCCATGAGTTTTAAAAACTCAAAGTGAGTCAAAACTGTCAGGTTAATTAGTAGGTCTTTAACATCTCTTTAACATTTTCAAGTTTCCCTTTTTAAAAGAGAAAAAGCAGACCTCAGACTCAGAGCCGAGGACAACCTACTGTATATAACTATATTTTTAACACGGCTGGCTAATGTATAACAATTCTTTTTTACAGTTCTTTCCTACTTGTGGAAAGCTATGCTGACTTTATTTTCATTGTGTTGATGTAGATTTCTTGTTAAAATAAATTATTCCACATGGAAAAAATGAATCAGTTGAAAGTAAAATATAAAATAAATCATAGGGCAAGTCTCACACAACTATGACAAACTGTGAAATGTCATATGAGGACAAGTGAGTTTGTCAGACATCAGAATATACACAGTTCCCTGGGTTACAAACAAGATCCATTCCTAAGAGTGTCTTTAAAGAAAAATTGTAGGTCAATCAGAACAGGTGCATCCGTCCTTATTTAACCTCATGTTACTGCACAGAAAGGTTTGAAGCTTTTTCAATGATTCTAAAGTGAAGGTGATAATAATGAAGAATTTATTGTGAGAAGCCTCAATTGTTTCAAAGGAAGGGAAAAATGACATAGCATAAAAGGGGAGGTACAACTTGTCCATAAATTAGACACTTGTTATCCATCATTTTTGGTAATCCTCGGACTGTAGATTTTGAAACTAGATGCCCAAATTAAAAATCTCATCTATGATCTTTTGCTAATTTGGTAATGTGAAGCAAACAAACAACATGACCTCTTTGAACATCAGTTTTCATATCTATAAATGGTAATGAAGATAATGCAACATTGTTGCTGTGCAGGTAAGCAAGGCATGAGGGAAGAAGGCTGAAAAACCAGTAGTCTCGTGTTCTTTCCAATTAGAAGGGCTAGTCAGGATAGGCTAATTAATTAATGTGCCTCCTATAATATTTGTGTTCCATTTCATTTATAATACCTGGTTGCATATAGTTCCCAAGTGGTAGTACCTAAAGACAACCATGTCTATAAATCATGGCATGTTTTCTCGCCCCTGGATGTTCCCTCTCTGTAATGCATATTTTATGGATAACCGATAAAGAATGTTCAAGTGGTCTTGACCATCTAGAAAGATCCTGAGGACAAAAATTGTCTACTCTATCTCACATACATCAATAGAGTAACGTCTCCCTTAAAAACTCATTGATTGTTCATATCTGCATCCTGGTAATGGCAAGGCATACTAACAACCTGTCATTTGCAGACGGAACACCTTGCGTGCCGAAAATTAGGAGGGCTTTCTTTATGCACTTGCGGATCAAGAGCACGGATCACAGCCTTTAGGATGCATTACAACTCAATGCTAGGGAAATCAAAGTCTCCACAACTAGACCCAGAGTTAGCATCATGATAAATAGAAGGAAGGTTTGCCAAAGATTTCATCTTGCTTAGGTCCATAGTTAATGCTGATGGAAGCAGCGGGCAAGAGAGAAAGAGATGGGATATGCTGCAGGAATCTGCCGTAGGAGCTATCTTTCGAGTGTTGAAAGGCACGGATGCTACTTCGAGGATTAAAGTCCACCTGATCGAAGCCACGGCACTGTCAATTTTTTCATATGCATGTGAAAGTTGAACATTGAATAAGGAAGGGAGGCGAAAAATTGTTGGCAAAGGCTAGTGAAAGGACCCTGAAAAGAACAAATAGACCTATCTGGGAAGAAGTATGGCCTGAGTGCTTTTTAGAGGCAAGGATGAGAAAATGCCCTCTTTTGTAGTTTGGACATGTTGGCAAGAGAGACAAGTGCCTGGAGAAGGACATCATGCTTAGTAAAGTGAATGGGCAGCAAATATAAAATAAAATAAAATAAAAAAGGAGGACTATCAAAGAGGTGTATTGACGCTGTGGCTGCAATAATTGGCTCAATAAGCACAATTGAGAGGATAGCATGGGATCAGGCAGTGTTTCCTTCTGTGGCACATAGAGTCCCAGTGTGTTGGGTCTGACTAGAAGACACCTAACAACAGGAACAGTAGCACGGTTAGCAGTTCAAACCCACAAGCCACTCTTTGGGAGAACACTGCTTTCCGCTCCCATAAAGGTTTACAAAATCTCAAAAACCCTATACAGGATCACTATGAGTTGAACTTGATGTGATTGTATGGGTTTGGTTTATCTGATCTTATAGTAACTTTAAGGGATGTAGTAAAATTTCTTCATTGGTTTTCACCAGCTGAAAATCTACAGATGCAGACGATCATATCTTCCCCCGAGGTGTGAAGGGTGGGTACAAACCACCAACCTCTTAACAGTCTTAGTCAGGAGGAGAAATCAACTCAATGGCAATGGCTGTCTCAATGATCAAAAGCAACTTGGAACTAATCTCCCTGCCTCTGCACATTCCTTCCCATTCATTTGTCACATGACAACCAAGGTGATCTTTCTAAAACAGAAGACTGACAGTGCTACACTCCCACCAGAAAACTACCAAACACTACCTACACTTCAAGGATAGAGTAAAAACACATTAGTGCAATATTCAAGGTCCCTAAAGGTCTCTAGTTGTCACCTACTTAAAACTTTATTCTACTCCTCAAAAGCTCTCCTTCTCTAGGCAAATCCAATAATGTTCAGGTATGGGAATGAGCAGGGTTCTCTTATCTCCAGGTCTATGATAGTTGGGCTTATTGTGCCAACCAGACCAATAGAAACATGGGTGGAGTTTAATCAGGTCACAGCTTGACTGGAAGGTGACTAGATAAATGGCTGTCCAAGGCCAAACCCCTTCTCTCTTCCTCCCTGGTAATGGGATCAGCATGCAGCTGTTCCTTGAGCTAATTCTTTGCCTCAACAACCTGTGGTCCAAGCCAACTCAGGGATCATGTTGCTAGAGGATGCTTCTTTGAGACTTGCTTCACTGCACTGCTGGTGGGTACATCACATGAGCTCAAGGCTGGTGGATCCTGTCACTGCAGTGCATCACTTGAGTTCAAGATCTGATCAGGGCCTGCTTCACCAAGTTCCCAAGCTACTGAGTGTTTCTGGTCCACCTTGTTGTCTACTGCATACAGACAGGCAAGACTCCAAGCAAGTCTGCTTCCTTGACCTTGGACCAGCAGCTGGTGTGAGTTGAAGGACTTTCAGTACATTAGCTGTTACATTCTTTTTCACTCCATAAACCTATTGATGGATGATGATAGAGAGATAGATGATAGAGAGAGAATAGAGAGATAGATAGAAGACAGGTAGAATCATAAGTGTCTTATGTAAATGTCTTATAAAACGTAAGAGTTTATATAAGTGTCTTATAAAACATAAGAGTTTCCTTTCTCTAGAGAACCCTGCCTAACACAAGACCTTTCTGAGAATTGTTTCTTTTTTTTCCATCTCTCTTCTTGGCTAAGTTACCCTCTTCCCTACTAGCTATCATCTCCTACAGAAGGTCTTTATGTTTTCTGCATCCAGTGGGATGTGCTTCCCAGAAGAAAGTCACGCAAAGGGCTTACCTTTCTATGAATCCTTATTCCACTGCATTGACAGTGTCTCTTTTTCTTATTGGTTTCATCTAATCGGTGTGCTACTATAAGACAATGATCCTCAAACTTGAGTGTGCACCAGAATCACACACAGATTCTGGGGCTCAACCCACAGTGTTTTGGGTTCATCAGATTTAAAGTGGAAGCCAAGAATTGGCATTGCTAATACATTCCCTAGTGAGGCTGACTTGCTGGGCCTGAAATCCATCTTAAAAATCATTGATTTAGAACAGCAAAAACTGCATATTCAGAACACCACAGGAATGGTTTAAATGACTAGACCAATACCCGGATTGAACAAATCATAACTTCATGGTACAGTGGAAGTCATGGTATCCCCAGCATCAGTATTCTTTTTAAAAATCTCCTTAGATGATACCAAGGTTGAAACAGAACACCACTTCAAAATGTACATTCTCAAAATTGGATATTTGCCTGTATAAATTTTGTGAACAGGCATTAGGGCCGGGGCATTAGAGAATCGGCATTTCTAATATGGAGGTGATACTGATGCTGCTAGCCCATGAACATACTCTGCATAGGGAATGAGAGCAAGGTCTGACATCCCTGCTAGCCTGTCTAATGTTGTATGAAAAGTTACTAAGCTCATTATCGAAGAGGTGCTGTCACTTACTCCAATGAACCTACTTAGAGTTGCCCTGTGAGAAACAGATGTCCCTCTGACTTACAAGAAGTACTTGAGTCACCTGTTGTGTTCTCCATCAGCAATGCCTTACCTGGGTCCCTTGTCGTCATGAGCCAGGAAATCACTTGCCATTTTCTGTTGGTTTGGAGTAAGACTGTGCATTTTGTTGAGGTGATTTGCTCACTGAAAAGTTTATGGGAATGATAGCAGAGCTTGCCAAACTCCCCTCCAAATTTATTAAGAAAAATGAATACAGCTATTTTACAATATATGGTTTTTAAATACACAACATAATATATGCATAGATTATATTTACATAGCCTAGTAAAACTCCTAAAGCAAAATAAGTAAGTGGGCAATGAAACTGTAGTAGGAAGAAAGAAATGAAAGTAGAAAGTCAGTGAGGGAGATAGATACAAAGAAGAGATCAAAGTGGACCTGGTTGCCATCTATCTCCAGCAGTGCTGAATCGCAGCCATGCCAGGCTCTCCTTCTACCAAGCGCCATCTATTCTGTTTCTGGACCACACTCACAGCCACATTTAGGCAATTCCATCAGGCCACACTCCATGAAGTGGCTAGACATACATACACTTGGACCATCCCTTTCCTTTCTACAGGCGTCTTTTCTATCTCGAGTGATGTAAGTGCGAGCAAAGGGTCACGCTGGACCAGTTCTGTCGCAACCAATTCTCTATTTAAAATGAGACGAAAGCGAAACCGTGGGTAACACATTGGGCTACTAGTCACAAGGTCAGCAGTTCTAATCCACCAGCTGCTCCAAGGGAGAACGATGGCTTTCTACTCCTGTAGACAACTTACAGTCTCAGTAATCCACAGGAGCACTTCTACTCTATCCTATAGAGTCTCGGTGAGGAGGGATTGACTTGATGGCAGAAAGTTTGGTTTTTGCTTAATGGGCTAAAAACTCTTAAAATTTGAAATAACCTCTGTGCACTGTATTATGTTCCCCAGAATTGCCGCTGTTCATCCCTGTTGGGTGCTATGGTGTCCATTCTGATTCACAGTGACACTCGAGAACAGAAGGAAACGCTGGTAGGGTCGATGCCATCATCACATTGTTTGAATGTTTAAGCCCGTGGTTGCAGCCTCTCTGTCAATACACCTTGTTCAGGCTCTTCTCTTTTTCAGTAACTCTCTACTTTACCAAGCTTGATGCCCCTCTCCGTGAACTGGTCCCTCCTGATAACACAGCCCAAGTATTTTACATACAGTTTCACCATCCTTGCTTCTAAGGAACACGGTGGTTACTGAAGATTTCCCAGGCAGATTTGTGTGTTCTGACAGGGCAAGAAACTTTTGGTATTCTTTGTCAACACCGTAATTCAGATGCATACTTCTTCTCTACTTGTCATAACTCATTGTCCACCTTTCACATGCAAATGAGATGATTGAAAATAGGATGGCATGGGTCAGACCCACCTTCGCCCTCCAAGTGATGTCTTTGTTCTTCAATACTTTAAAGATGTTCTTGCGGCAGATTTTTACAATGGGATGCATTGTTTGATGTCTTGACTACTGCTTCTATGAGAACCATCTGCTATTCCTAAGGCTTTCAGTCAATAATCTCGCAGAAGTAGACATCCTATTCCTGACTCCTAATTTGTTGTAGTCTGGAAGATCCACCTAAATTTGTCCACCCTGGATTATTGTCCTGACATTTGAAGTGCCAAACATATCACGGCAACACCACCACAGTCTAAAGCACTGACAGATAAGGGGTGTGGTGGCTACATTATCGGGGGTCAATGTGAGTATTAAGAGGGAACAGGGAAGAATTTAGTCTGTCAATCCAGTCCCAGCTGATGACCTCATTTGGAGTTGCTAAGTTGATAAACAGCTTGCTGGAGGCAGGAGACAGACTCACTCCTTGAGAGATGCTCAACTGACAAGACACATTGCACTATGCCGATAGACCCTGTGTCCTGGAAGCTGGAGGAGCCACATGGAGACCCCTGCCAGTACTGGGATGATTCTACTGCCATGGGATTCTACTTGCTTCCACTGCAAGACTTCATACCCATTGGCCTGTGATCCTGCATTCGGCATCACTGCATGTGTTTTGTAAGCCAGAAGAGGACTTTCTAGATTGGTATCAGACATCTGGGCTCATACCAGACTTACAGACTTGATTTGGACTGGGCTGGGGTGTTTTCTCAATATTTGATTGCTCTTGTATATAAAGTTCTTTCTTATACACATGTGAGTGTCCATGAATTTGTTTCTCTAGTCTACCCAGACTAACACAAGGGGTGACCCCCCCAAATATGTATTAACATCATATCTTCTCTGCCTGTCGTCATGAACCCATTGGGGAATGGGCTGTCCTTTTATGTTGATGAGTCAGGATTGACGTTAACGTGTCCTAAGTCAATCTCTGTTGAGATGTAAGGTTAAACAAGAAAGCAACCCCATCACCAGAGATGAGAGAGAGTGACGCGCCAAAGACCATCAAAGAGACAAAGACCTTCCCCCAGAACCATCAGAAAGAGAAAAGTCTTCCCTGAGAACCAGCGTCCTGAATCATACTTCTAACCTCCTGCCCTATGAGAAAATAAATGTTTGCTACAGAAAATGGTATTTCTGGTAGAGCAGCACTAGTGAACTAAGATAAAAATTGAAGGAATTATTGAAAGAGAGGCCTGATACGACACTCTCTGCCAGACTGCCTTTGAAGATGATCAAATTCAAGAAATGTCCCATGCTAACTTGGTTTTTCTAGAGGTATCCCTCACATTGGAAGACCTGAGAGGTTGGGCCATGCTTGGTTAGAGTCGTGTTACTTACTGCGTTCAGTAGAAGCACATGTTCCCTCGCTGCACTTGGAACATTCTGCCTTTTCCGCCTCAGTTTCCATACCAGAGCCAAATATACCTTGCCTTTTCTCATCTGTGTCTTACTCTACTTGACTTCAGTTTGCCTTAAACTGACTGGATCCTTGTCGTATACTGACATGACCTGTCCAGATCCTAGGGGCTCTTGTGTCTACAATTCCCAGACCAAACGTGCCTGCTCCACATACAGTACAAGTGGTCTCTCATACAATACTCATCGCATGGGCTGTACATTTGTGGGGAATGATTCATGCCCAAAGAGAAATCAGTGAGAGGATGTCTCCCCGAACTAACTTTGATTGTCCAAATGTGGCTTCCTGTCAGTCCTTTTCCCTGGCTACAGAACCTTGCTGTCAGGATCACCTGATCTCGTTCCTCCGTGGCCTCTGTGCCTCCCAACAACACAAGTATTTGCCCACAAGGTAAGCCTGTTGCCCTCCCAAGAGATAATAACACTTATCAGGACCTTTTGCAGAGTTCCTGGACTTTTGTGATTGAACCACATTTCACATACACAAAGGCCTCTATTATCACCACTATTGTTGTCATTATTATTATTTGGGATTATGCAGACCTCTCAGAAGTCTTGCCAACCACAGCCAGGTGCCACCTCAGAGCTTCACCTGGCCCGGCGTGGTGACTCAGGCCGGACGCACCTGGCTGGAGGACTCTGGCTCAGCCTGCAGAGTTCTGGGCTTTTGCCAGAGCTTCGATATGCCCCAAAATATTCGCTCCTCTCATGTGAAGGGCAGAGGCTGGGCTTCCGGAAAGACTACAGGTATGCAGGGATTTTTCTCATGCCAACCTAGTCTCTAGGCCATTCTTCCTGATGGCCAGGGCCACAGCAGAACTGAGTGGCGGGGGACTGTTAAAGTCCATTTTCCCCCTCTGGCCTTTTAAGGACTTACCGCTTAGTTTGGGGTCAGAAGCGACATTCTCATCTGAACAGTCACTGACTAGTCATGCGAATCTCAGACAACTGACCTAATGTCTTCATTCTCAGGTCCCTCGTCTATAAAACATGGATAAAATTTCTCAATGTGATGGTAGCAATATGAGATTTATATGTAAATAAAATGAAATTACAGGTGACTAGATATGTTTTATTTATAACTGTGAACCCCTGTAGTATGGGTGTTCCCTTCCTTACTAAAGAAGTCCCCTATAGTAAGTCCCTACTTGTATTCAGATGCCAGCATCACACAGAAGTTCATTGCTTTGGCAGCAGACCAAGAGACATGGACAACATGCCCCATCAAATAGTGGTGAATACAAACATCTCACAAAGAGAATAATTTCCACTCAGCAGCAGGTCTGACCCTCACTTGAATTCCTATTTTATCATTCTCCACCTCTCACTGCTCCCCGTTAAATGTCAAGGGAGCATGAGCCTTTTCCTCTTATACACACTCAGTCTATCTCTCGTGTGAAACCGTCAAGTTTACCTGGAACAGAGGATGAGCATGAAACATGAACGCTAGCCTTCTCATCTCTTTCTTTAGCTCTTTCCCCCACTCCATCAAATGACAATTGTGTTATTTGTAATTACAAAAGGGGAGTGGGCATGGTGGTTCAGTGACAAAAATCCCCCCTTTTCTGTAATAGAGCCAGTGCTCCCACCCCAGATACTGGTCAAACAACAGGGATGTCCCAAGCACCAATTCTCAGCTAAACCAGTTGACTCTTCTGATAGTACCATCATGGAGCCAAGAATCTTGTTTGGGGGTGGGGGACAGTATTTACATTAATGCTTATTACAGATTTCCATTATACCTTGTACTGATGCATCCTACCAAGCAAAAATAAATGATGCCGCAATCCTCTTGAACACATTCTCCTCATTTTTTTTCCTATTAAGATATTTATCCCATCTTTCCTAATGCTGTTAACTGAGAAAAAATGGATTTGAGAGAAGATGTCACTACTATGAGGTGATCATAATTTTGTTATTTGTATGAAGTATTCTCAAGTGTCTAAGATTTTCAAGAATTTCCTAAAGCAAGTTTCAAAGAACTAAAGTGTCTGTGGTGGGGGAAACAAGAGTGTTAAAGAATGCAGTGGGAAAAATTATTTCATTTCATTGAACCTTAGTTAGTGGGATTATTTGTGTTGGTTTTGCAGGGTTGTGTGTGGGGGAAAGGAAATGTATTAAAAGTGGCATACTGTGTTCCACAAAAGGAGTCTGGTGATGCAGTGTTCCTTGTTGGGTAGCAATCAGCAAGAGCAGCAGTTTACAGCCATGAGCAGTTCTGTGGGAGAAAGAAGGGGCTTTCTATTCCCATAAAGAGCCACAGTCTCAGAAACCCACAAGGTCAATTTTGCCCTGTCCTGTAGGGCCATCATCGATGGCAACGAGTGGGTTGAGTATTCAGCAAATATTTAAAAGATGTCATTATTTGAAAATGCACAGCTTCTTGGTGTTCTTATTCCATGCTACACAAATGAATGAAGGTCTCTCCCGTGTTTTAGTAGAAGGACTGAGAGGGTGTATTTACAAAGTAACTAAAAGATCTTCTTTGGTAAAAGGCAAAAGATTTATACTATCTGAAGAGAAACCAGATACTTTCCAATTGAGGATTTTAGCTGCTTACTAGTTTTAATGGTTTTTTTTTTCTTTATATGACATCCAGAATAGGTAACTCTATCAGGATAGTAACTGGATTAATGGTACTTGGGTACACATATATGGTACACATATACATATATATGGTACACATATATGCAGATATGTGTGTATATATAATATCATATACATGCATATGTGTGTATATTATTACTAAATAGCATCAATATATAACAAAGTCTAGCAAATACAAGATACACAATGTGTGAGCACTATTGTTTTGCTGAAAAGAAGGTTGGAATCAGTGTTGAAATGATGAATAGAGTGGTGACTGGGATCTGATTATATTTGGTTTCAGTATTGGTATGTGAAATATTTAAAATCATTTTGGTGGCTCTCAAATCACAATTAAAAGTCAGATACCAAGATATCTAAACATAGATAAGTCTAACTCTAGCACAAAATTGACAACTCTCCTCTGAAATTCTTTAAGACTAGATCCTAAAGTTTCTTCATAATCACAACAATGAGTTATGTGCTACACATATACAAAGTTATTAGCAAACGTCTAAATCTCATAATATTTTCACAATTTAATCAGTCCCCCAGTGTCACTTTCAAGTGAGCCTGTGAGTCCGAGAAGGCAGGAGTGTCTTAAGAGACAGAAGCCCAGGAAATGATTGATTCTTTCAACTACCAGAAACATTTGTTTATTTGATTGCAGTCTACATGTGATGAAGTAAAAGACATGAACAAAAAATGTAAAGGCATTCCAATAAGACAAAGTAAAGTATTGTGATGAAATGTGCAAAGGTGTGGAATTAAGAAACCAAGAGGGAAGAATATGCTCAGGGTATCTCAAACTCAAAGAACTGGACAGAAAAAACAAAACATTCAAGCATCAGTAATACTATGGGGAAAATATTGAAAGATGCAGAAAGCATCAAAAGAAATGGGAGTAAAATTTTTATTGGTCACTGTGACTCTGAAATGATTCAATGACAGTGAGTTTGTGCCCTTGAGTATCAAAACAAATGACTGACATTTAACTATTTTAAGAAGTAGCATAGGATCAAGAACTGGCCATGCTAAAGGAAAAAGGTCAAGTGGCACTGAAGACATTAGCAGAAAGCAAAGCTCCAGGAACTTATAGGACACCAATTGAAATGTTTCTAAAAGTTGATGCACCACTGGAAGCAAGTCTTATGCCAAGAAACTGGAAACACATCTACCTAGCCAATTGACTTGAAAAGATCCATATTGTGCCCATTCCAGAAAAGGCAGTCCAACCGAATGCGGGCATTGTCCAACTATAGTCTTAGTATCACATAGAAGTAAAATTTTGCTGAAAATAATTCAAAATTATAGCAATACATCTACATACGTACAATACATTGCTAGAAAGTCAAGCCAGATTCCAAAGAGAACCAGGAGCAAAGGATATCATTGCTGATGTCAGACTGATCTTGGTTGAAACTAGAGAATACAGAAAGACATGTACTGCTGTTTTATTGAATATGCAAAGACACTTGCCTATCTGAATTATAAGACGAGCTTTGGATTATGAATAACAGTGCAAAGAAAGGAAATTCCAAAACAATTATGGTGATGCTGAATATGCATACAGAACAAGAGGTAGTCCTTCTAGCCAAACAAGGAGATAGTGCATGGATTAAAATCAGAAAAGAGTTCACCAGGATTGTATTCTTCCATTGTACATCTTCAGTCTCTATGCTGAGAAAATCATGGGACAAGCTGGGCCATATCAAGAACAAGGCATCAACAGTGGAGGAAAAGACTCAATTATTCCCTCAATGCTAGAACACTTTCTTCTATTAAACTGGTATTCCATGATGCTCACCTGCCTGATACGATCACTGAAGGCAAATGGATGCATAAGTAAATGTGGTGAAGACAGCTGATAGTGCCCAGCTATTAAAAGATATAGTGGTTGGGGTCTTAAAAGCTTGAAGATAAATAAACAGCTATCTAGCTGAGAGGTAGACATGCCCACACAGAAAAAGCACATCAGCCAAAGTGGTCATGAGGGGTTGAAAGGAACAGGTCTCAGGCATCAAACGGGGGTGGGGGTGGGGGGGAGAAACATCACTGTGTGCTCACCTGAGATGATCGCTGAGGACAGGTTGGGCCATGAGCAAGAGTGGTGAAGAAAGCTGATGGTGCCTGACTATCAAAAGATACAGTGTCTGGGATCTTAAAGACTTGAAAATAAACCAGCAGCCATGTAACTCAGGAGTAAACAAGCCCACTATGAAAGGAGCACACCAGCTTGTGCAACCATGATGAATCAGGTATCAGGCATCAAAGAACAAAAATAATATCATTGTGTGCCCACCTTCCTGATATCGCTGAAGACAAATGGGTGCATAAGCTAACATGCTGGAGAAAGCTGATGGTGCCTGGCTAGCAAAAGATAAAGCATCTGGGGTCTAAAAGACTTGAAAGTAAACAAGCAGTCATCTAGCGCAGAGGCAGCAAAACCAATTTGGAAGAAGCACACTAGCCTGTGTGATCACAAGGGATCAAATGGAGCAGATATCAAGGAACAAGTATCACATCATTACAAATGACGGAGAGTGCAGAGTGGGGACCCAAAAGCCCATTTGTGGGTAATTGAGCATCCTTTTACCAAAGAGTTGCAAAAAGGAGATGAGCCAGTCAGGGTACAGAGAAGTAATGATGAAACATACAACTTTCCTCTAGATCTTAAAAGCTTTCTCCTTCCCACTATCATGATCCCAATTCTAACTTACAAATCCAGTTAGACTAGAAGAGGTACACTGATACAGATGGGACCTGGAAATACAGGGAATCCAGGGCAGATGAAACCCTCGGGACCAGTAGTGAGAGTGGAGATACTGGGAGAGTGGAGGTGAGGTGCGGTAGAAAGGGGGAGCCAATTACAAGGATCTACATATAACCTCCTATCTGGAGGACGGACAGAGGAGGAATGGGTGAAGGAAGATGACAGGCAGTATAAGATATGACAAAATAATAATGTTATAAATTATCAAGGGCTCATGAGGAAGGTGGCAATGTTGAGGGAGGGGAAAAGATGAAGAGCTGGTATCAAGAGCTCAAGTAGAAAGCAAATATTTGGAGAATGATGATGGCAGCAGGTGTATGAAGATGCTTGACATGATATCTGGATGGATGGATGGTGGTGAGCATTGTATCAGCCCCCAATAAAATGATTTGTTTAAAACAAAGTAAAACAGAATAGAGGAAGGCTTATTAAGAACCTGTGATTATGTAGATAATACAGCCAGGCTTGCTGGAAGGGAGGGAGATTTGAAGCATTTGCTGTGAAAAACAGCCTGCAGCTTTCCAGACGGATTGCAACTCAATGCTAAGAAATCCCCACAACCGGACCAATAAACAATATCATGATAAACAGAGAAAAGAATGAAATCTTCAAGGATTTCACATTGTTTAGATTCATAGAAGTATCACTCAGGAAATCAAAGGATACATAACTTTTGTCAAATCTGCTGCACAAGCCTTCGTTAAAGTGTTGAAAAACAGGCATGACTCTTTGAAGATTAAGATATGCTTGATCCAGTCCATGGTATTTTTAATCACCTCACTTGTATGTAAACAGAGGACAGTGAGTAAGGAAGACCAACGATGAATTCAGGCATTTGAATGATGATGTTGGTGAAGAATATTGAAAGTACTGTTAACTTCCGGAAGAACAAACAAATCTGTCTTATAAGAAGTAGAACCAACATGCTCCTTTGAAGCCAGGATGGCAAGATTTGTCACAGGTACTTTGAGTATGCTATCAAGAGAGACCGGTCCCTTGAGGGGAACATTTTGCTCGGTAAAGTAGAGCATCCTTGAAAACAAGGAGGACTCTCAATGAGACAGAGTGCTGCAGTAGTTGCCAACCATGGACATGGCAACAATTGTGGGGATGGTGTAGGACCAGACAGCACTTGGTTCTGTCATATGGGCAAATTATTGAACAGAGTGGATTTGAGTTGGAGCCTCCCTGACCTCATGGAACAGCTGCAGTCTACCCAAGAAACTGCTATTTGTACAAATCTTCCAGGGACTTCACATGACATTTGAAAGCACTAGCAGCGGGACCATCTTTAAAATTCCCATTGTTCTTATATGTTGGTGTTGAACTCTCTGGGGTTCTTATATCCAGAGACTTCACAGTAGAAGCATTCCCAAGAAGAAACTCAGAAAACATTAGCTATCAACATTTCAGTCCCGATCTCATAGGTATGAAAGTGTGAGCACTTCAAAGGCATGTCGGCATAACTTTTCCAGGATGTAAACAATCACATAAGATTTACCTCATTGTCTTCTTAGTGCTGACACTCACCCCAGAGCAAGGAAAAACTAGCAAATGTCATGACAAACAAACAACACCAACATTATGTCAACGAGTATAGAAAAATGAGAGAAGGTATTATAAATGTCTGGAACATGAGATACTTAGTAAATATTTCCTGGGTCCAAGGTGTTGCATCCAAACTGAGCCATCTCCTCTGTACAGAGGTGCCCCAAAGGTGTTCCCTGAAACTTGGTGATAATTGCAGGGTGGCTCAAGGCCAGAACCTCAACCTCGGGTGAGAGCCAAAATTACATAGCCAAGCATCTATTAATCAGGATTAACTCCAAGGATGCCAACTACGGAATCTTCTCCCCAAATAAGCATCTTCATGAACACTTAGAAAAGAAAACAAAACACTCATTTTCTCAGATGGAGTCATCTGGCCTGGTAGATCCGGAAAAAGATGTTTTAGCCAATTCACGAAGCTAAACTAGTCAATGCCCTGAAAGAACTTATGATGAGCCTGAGGAGACTCCAATAGCTCACTTAATAGACCCTGCTTCACTAGCCTGCCCTCCCTTCCTTCCACGAGTTTAATTTCTCTGAGAAATCCCTGCTTGTGACCAATATTAGATACTATCTCTATAGGCAAATAGAGAATTTAGGTCATTCGATGTATCAAGGAAGCATTTTTGTTCTGATTACATACTTACTCCCAGAGCAAGAATTTTTTTTTAATCCCACTAGACTGGGAGGTTCAAATAATTAGGCACTCAACTACAAGCCAACTACTGAGATGTCTCTGTAGACTGGTCTGGTGGTAACCTGTTTTCGTGAAGTTCCATGAGTCAGATCTGACCCAGCAGCAATTATCAACTTTCCCAGGAATACATGTTTTACACCCTTATCAAAAATGTATCTGTGTATATATTTGATTCCTCCTCTTCTTATTTGAGGGGTAGTCTGAAATCAGAGGATAAAACAGAATTCTCCATGAGGCAAAAACTTAAGAAAACAGGGTAACCTTAAAGGAACCAATCACAAGAACTAAGAATCACAAAAATGCAATGGGTAGATCCCCTAACAGCTACCCAGAATAGCTTCTGTGGTTCTCAGATGATTTCCAGAGGCCCACAGTGGTGTGTTACATGGGTAAGAGTCTAGTGCAATGGAAACTTTCCTGAGTTTTAAACATCTTGACTAGTTGGCAAATTTTCACTTCCATGTTCCTGCGTTGTAGCAAAGGGGTCATTTGGAAGAAAATGGCAGGTTAGATAAATAGGATCTTCTTTGAAAGAAAATCCTCTCTTTGCGTCAGTCTTTGTGTAGGCAGATGAGAGTCAGGAGGGGAACTCCTGAGGGTCAGGCTGCCCATTTATGAAGTGGCTTAAGTTTGTGATCATGTAAAGAAACCCAGTGAATCAATTTGCAAGCATTGAGCATTCACTTAGGAAGATCTAGCCTTTGTTTCAAAGTATGTAGGTAACATCTCCTTTCCTTTTTAGAAACAAATCAATACCTCATTGATGATCACTTTAAAATCATATAGAATGTACTTATATAACACAAGGTATCTATCAGAATATACAAGAATATATAAAACTACTGGATCAAGCTGATTCTATCAAGGTATGTTCTGGTCTAGCATCTATAAAATACCGTTTATGGATGCATGACTTTTATTTTAATCTTTCATCCCAAGCTTAGAGGGATTTTTACTGAGCTCTGGGTCTTAAAATTATAACTCTTCATTCTGATCAGACTTTGTAGTATACATAAAATAGCAAACACATACAGCATCTTGCTGATAAAAAACAAGTTGCTTTAATGAAAACATAACCTGAAAATCAGGCAGTATTTTTTTGGAGGGAAGAGACATTGGTTGAAACAGCCGTGTCTTGTTGACATTAAAAACAGTTGACATAACTCTGCAAGGATGCAGAAATTTAACTTTTGTATGTTTTTATTATACCCCGAGTATCAAAGATAACAGAATTTATTCATAGAATGGCAGTCATTGAATTCAGTTTTCTGGTACAATTTTCTTCCCATATAAACTCATAAAAAAATGTGATGGGTGAACCATTAGGAATGCTTAGAGCAGCCCCTGATGTATGCCCACACAGAAAGAACAGATAGATTGCAAAATGTTTATGCCTTTTACATTTTTTACAGTATTAATAAGGAAACACTGTGATTACCAATCCAAAAAGACTCCAGAGTGTTGCTTGTAAAGTGCACCATTATAAAGATTTATATCTGTATCTGGGGAGTAATATGGAACATTGATATTTTAAGGAGCTCAGTTCAAAAATCTCTTTATTCAATGAAAGCCTGAGAGAGTGATATATTTATATATTTTCCTATAGTACAAGTGTGTGTATCATTGTTAGTTTATGATCTATATGGTAGGAAAAAAATCGACTTGGTCCTCTAAATACTCACCAAACACTTGGAAAAGGACTATAAGAGAGTTGTGTAACTTTTCAGAAAAATAGTCTACAAAATTGGAAGTGAAGTAAATGTAGACTTCTGTGTTCATTGCAAGCCCTGCGTGGCCTCTCTCCCGACTCAGGCCCTGGTGCACATGAGGAGTTGACAGTGATCCAGTCTCACCAGGGCAAACTCATTGTTCACTCCTCTCAGTGTTTTCAGCAAGGAGGCAAGTTTCCATTTCCATCATTGATCTATGGGACCAGGATCTACAGCTTGTAAGATTCATCTGGAGATGGAAAGGAACAGCATTCCTGTTCAAAAGTAGATTCTGATTCAGTGCATCTCTGGTAAAACTGGTAGAAATGCACATTGTCAGCACGGTGTCAAACTGAAATGAACTGGTTTAACAACTTGATTTTCAGCCATCTCGAAACGGGAGATATGAAGTCCTATGGATGAAAGGCCCCATATGATGACAAGGTGCTGCATCTATCGTGATATCAGTTTAGTTGTTGCTGTGTACAGCAGAACAAAACACTGATGCTGCAGTTATTCTCTCAATGGATCCCATGCTGAGTTTTACACTTTTGCCCTGACCTTCTACTTTATCATGCATAGTGTCCATTTCCAGGGACTGGTCACTCCTGGTAAGAAAAAATATTTTGCAACTTCATTTTGTTCTCCATTTATCATGATGTCATCTATTTGTTCAGTTGTGAGGATTTTGGCTTTCTAGCCATTAAATTGAAATGTATCCTGAAGGTTGTAGTCCTTTCTCTTCATCAGCAAGTGCTTTGAGACCTTCTCACTTTGAGCAAGCAAGGTTGTGTCATCTGCCATTTGGAAGTGGTTAATAAACCTTCCTCCAGTCCAGTTTCTCAGATTATGTGCTCAGCACACAGATTGAATACATATGGTGAAAGGCTATAAATCTGAAGCACGCCTCTCCTGAGTTTTAGCTCTTCTATGGGTTCCATTTAAATTGTTGAGGACTCCCAACTTGTCTAGATTCATACCTCATATGGCTCATGATCCAGTTATAAATAGATGTTTTCAGCTGTTCCTTTTCTTTTTCCATCATCATCCCATCAGCAAACAAAGGTCTTGAGCTCCATCCATGCCATTATGGTCAACTCTGCATTGAGAAGACAACTCTTCCTTAATCACATTTTGAGGGCTTTTGACAGTGTTCTGTTGCTGTCACTGAAATATTGACAATGTGTTAGGCTGGGTTGTTTAGAAACCAAAAACCAGTGACACTCAAAGATAGAAAAGGAATAACTTTATATAAAGATACAGTAATTTTATATGAACAATGTACTCCAGTCTAATAAACCTCAAGTCCATGGGTCTAATTTTAGCTGGAGCCCTCTTTACACTCAGGTAATTGCAGACTGATGAGCACATATAGGTTAAGTGGGAACCAGGGCACCAACACCTCCCAGGTTGGCAGATACAGAATCTAAACAAGCAGAGAGGGTGAAGGGCCCAATGTCTGTTTTTTAAAAGGCACGGCATCTGGTGACATGATGTAATTGCTAGATTAGGCTCCACCCCTACCCTTTCACACAGGTTCAGGTTGACATAAAATCTAATTGCCACATTCATTATATTGGACAATGTTCTATTGCTATACATAAAATGCTCAGTGGTCAATCCCTCTGGTGCAGATAGCCTGTTCCTTCTTCATCGAGTATTTTCAATCTGGAAATTCAGCGGAAATCAGTTCATGTGAGGTGACCTTGCTAGCTTGGAATTATTGGTGACATCACATCTAGCACCACAGCAACATATAAGCCACTACTAACAGACAAGTGGTGGGAAGGGGTCATCAATCAACTTATTTTCAACATCTAGAGGCCCATGAGACAGAGTGGAACTACGTCTATAGGGTTTTCCATGCTGCAGTTTTTTATGGAAACATAGGCTCCTCTACAGTGCCACCGGGAAGGTTTCAGGCACTTTGGCAGGGGTCAGACCCAATCCACGACGCGTATGGCATCCAACTAATAAGGTGGGGGAAAGGAAAGAAAAAAGACAATGGTGGTGGAGGAATGGGGCACTAACCCACCCATGGGGAAGGTGTTGTTTATGTCTTCACAGGAAATGGAGAGGGAGACCAGACCTCATCCCGGTGTGCCAAGCCTTGAGGGCATCTTTTCAGTGTGACGCTGCAAACCAACAGAGAATGGCAGGGCTGACCCCAATCTGAGCTATATTGACACCATCCCTAGAAGAAGGTAGTGCGGAGGACAACAACACTGACGATAGTGATGGGTGTCCAGACCACACAGGTGGAAACTAAGAGGAGAGTGGGGAGAGAGAGAGAGATCTGCATCCTGGCCCACCAAGACTCAAAGATGTCATTCTTGCTTGGAGCAGTCCATGCAGAGAGAGGAGTGCAGGGCTGGCCCAATCACAGGCATGATGTCCCTTTACTGCCTCAAAGCACTACAGGGGACAGCACTGGAGACAGTATGGGAATTGTGTCCAGTCTGACAACAC